>JAEUYN010000011.1:0-212706 GCA_018257835.1 Euura lappo | reverse complement strand
AGAGAGAAAAGGTCCACGTGACTTACCGACCTGCGTGCTCGGTGCTGTCCCCTCGTTCTCCGCTCACGTTGAATACCAAAATGTCGGTGTGTTGTAATTTTGTTATTTTTATCGCCTCTTGAACGCGACGGTTTCGTCACCTTTCAATCGCGCACTGCCATCGCATCCAGTACGATAATAATGTTAACAACAACAACACGCAATGTTCAACAAAATGTCACTTAAGGTATTAGGCGCTTTAGGTACCCTGTTGCAATACGGGTGCGTGACTCACTGCGCGCTAGAATATATCGGAGATTTTGTTGTGGTAAGTACTTTTCTTATACTGTTCAATTATTGTTATCATTTAAAAACTATAGCATTGTCACATCTCGGATATTTATTTTGAGGTTAGGGTTCGACCGTCGACTACGTCGCGCACCGCTCAGACTCAGACTGGCTACCCTACCCAATATTACCGCGACGATCTGCCTTACCGACCGCGGCACTCTCTACTGTCTAACTATATTCTTAGAGAATGTATATTCCCGCACTGTTAGGAGTGCTGAAATTTAGATTCCCGCCCTGCTTTAAAATTTTTCAGCAACTATTTGCCACCTAACCTAAGTAAGTGCTTGCACCAATACGAAAGTTCGTTATGAACCCAGATTAATTTCGTATCTGCTGTAAAATTATGAAACGGTTTATCATCATATGCATGTAATGAATGAGCGCTTTTCTTTTTTCTCCTTATTCCAGTGTACAGGTCCATCGATGGAGCCAACAATTTACAGCAACGACGTGTTATTGACGGAGCATATATCGCCGCGTCTGCAACGTATCAGCAAAGGAGATATAGTGATTGCTAAATGCCCGTCGAACCCGCGTCAGCACATATGCAAGCGGGTGTTGGGTACACCAGGGGATAAGATCCACGATGGATTTAGGACCTACATTGTAAGTCGAGCGTGAGAATGGAAAGTCAATTACAGAAGACACAATGACTCGTTTAATCATAGCCAACGCTCATCAATTACTCTTTGTTCGAGAATGAACATCCGTTTTCCCCTCTTATATTCAAAGGCCGTGACCGTGGTCAGCTGTTATCAATCCGGGCCTTACTTATTATTATCTTTTTTTTTCATCGAGTCCACAGCAGCGTTTTTTTTTTATTATAACGAACCCGATGTATCGATGTGCATTCATTTTATGTACACACGTATCTATACAGGGTGAGTTTTCTCCGGGTCCGGATGAGGGAGGGGCTTACCAGACGAGACTGAGTATCGACGGCTTGATGGGCGGAGCATCAGCAGTGACAAGCCCCTCCCTCATCCAGACCCGGAAAAAACTCACTCTGTATATCCATCTAGCTACGCTTTTTGCATGTATGGATGATTGACGTTGTGCGTTGATCGTAAAATTAAAAAATTCGGCATCTTTTAATAAACAAATCCAAAACGCTACTAAAATTTAATTTATAACAGACGAATATTTTCTCGCGAAATTTTGGCAATAATTGGGCCTTTATTCTTATCCTGCGTTCTTAGAGATTTCTAAGAATACAGATAAGAATCTACTATCCATATTCATTCGTTTTCTCCTCGGTCAGGTACCAGTCGGTCACGTGTGGCTCGAAGGCGATAACAGAAACAATTCTTCGGATTCTCGTATGTACGGTCCGGTTCCACAGGGGCTTTTACGAGGCCGAGCAATGTGCAAGGTCTGGCCACCTAACGATATCACTATCTTCGCAAAGAGACACGCTCAACATGATTGATTGTAATTGTAGTTCGTAATAAAGGAAAAAACTATTATTGTATTCGGAAAATCATTTATTCCAGCTTCCTGCATCGAAATATATTCCAAGTGACGAAATAAAAACAGTTATATAATACATTTGAAAAATTATCAAAGCCGGTTGAAAGTCAAAACCGATAAGAATTCAATTAGGGAAGGTCGAGTCGGGTTCTAGGTCAATGTCGAAACACGAATTCAACTGGTATTGCAATGCCAGTGCGCCATCGGGCCAAACCTACACACGATTTAAAAATAGAACGGGCGATAATAAATTTGTGTGGGAGTAGCCGCCTGCTGTAATGGAAAAGAATGTATTTTCCGTCCTTGATACGAACGTGATAAATAACTGTCACGATTATCGCCTTTCAATATCAATCTCATCATTCATTCTCAACGGTGCAAATGACACTTATGAAAAAAAAAGTAACGAAGAAAATGTAGCGAATTAGAATCCGATGTTTCATCATCGTTTGAGAGAATCTCGCGTCCTGATTGGCTGCTGTACAAACAAGGCTCATCGACGAAGGGGGCGGCCCAGGCCTCACGACTCTGTCTACCGCCAGAGAATTTTCGTCTCTGAACCTAAACTCGCGTGCGACTCATTTCGCGAGGGCCGATTCTCGGTTGGTTTTTGTTTATCGTTTTCCTTGTGTTCAGAGCGACAAGTAAAAAAGTATGTAGAGTTTGAAAATGTGTATGTCAGACGGGTTTGACAAGTGTGATGTAGTTATTTCGGAGAACAAAACACAAGCCGAGCGAGTGACTAGCGTCTTTTAACCGAGCCAAGTTTTAACCACAAACTACGAAAGCCGTCGACGTTCGGTTATCTACCTCCGTTCAGTTTCGTTCTCGTTTCCTTGCGATAAGGAAAGTGAAACGAATGACAGCGCGCTCAGTTTCTGTGAAACTATTACCGGCGAATTCTGAACATTCTTGAACGAACATTTTTCAAGAGTCAAATAAACACTTTGGCAGGCTATGAGATGTTCGAGGTGCTACAATAGTCACACCGTTAATAATATCTGAAAAAACAACAATCAAAAGGTGAGTAAAAAGGGTATTACCACTTCCCGAGAAATATTTAATATTTTTTCCCTAAATTTTATAACTATTCTATCGTTGTGCAATAGTTTTTGTCTTCTTCTTTCCTTATCATAATCAACCGTCGACTTACGCAACAAAAATTCCCCCTGGGTGGTTCAAATTAATCGAAATGTAATTAGTCCGGTGTCATCGACGATAACGTCTTATCGCAAAGTGGTATTAAATCGTAAATTTGATAGACCGTTTTCCCCACTCGTTTCTAGGAATAATGCTGAGCAGCAAGACCAAGCATGTCCTTCACTGTACTCTGCTGGCCCTAGTGGTCGTGGTGTTCGGTCTGGTGTCCGGAGGGCTACGATGGAATTCGGAGAACCAGTTGAACCTGGATCCATGGGGGGACTATGGCTTCGTCGGGGCCCTGATTCTCTACTGTCTCAGAGTCCTCACGTTCCTCTCATTCCCCCAGGTGTTGTTCAACTTCGTCGGTCTAACTATGTACAACGCCTTCCCTGACAAAGTTGTGCTGAAGGGATCGCCGCTGCTGGCTCCATTCATATGCATAAGGGTCGTGACCAGAGGGGATTATCCCCATCTCGTCAAAACCAACGTCAATCGCAACATGAACAAATGCACGGAAGCTGGGCTGGAGAATTTTCAGATAGAGGTCGTCAGTGACAAGCCCATCGGACTCGCCCCTCACCGCAGGGTCAGGGAGCTCGTGATACCGGCAAATTATCGCACCTCCAGCGGCGCCCTCTTCAAGGCCCGGGCCCTTCAGTACTGTCTGGAAAACTCAGTCAACGAACTGGCTGACCATGACTGGATCGTTCATCTGGACGAGGAGACTCTGCTGACGGAAAACTCCGTTCGAGGGATACTCAATTTTGTGCTGGATGGTAAACACCAGTTCGGACAAGGGCTCATCACCTACGCGAACGAGGATGTGGTCAACTGGATCACCACCCTTGCGGACAGCTTCAGGGTCGCGGACGATATGGGGAAACTCAGACTCCAGTTCTACATGTTCCACAAGCCTCTGTTCAGTATGAAAGGTTCCTACGTCGTGACGCAGGTGAGAAAATGTGCGAAAGCCCTTTCTATTTACTCTTGGATTATGCTATTTGCCTCTTGCAAATTTGCCGACAGATAACTGTATCGGAAAGTTGAAGTTAATATTTGCCGATCATATCTCGTCTAATGAAATCGATAAGGCTACCCTGATTTGAGATAGTCGCTGTGGTTGTGCGAGCATAATCCCATGATTGGCATTCTCCCAGGTGGGCGCAGAGAAGCAGGTATCGTTTGACAATGGCTTGGACGGTTCTGTCGCCGAAGATTGTTTTTTCGCCATGAAGGCGTTCACGCAAGGATTCACATTCAACTTCGTGGAGGGTGAGATGTGGGAGAAGTCCCCCTTCTCACTGTGGGATTTCGTCCAGCAGAGGAAACGGTGGCTCCAGGGTATCCTCCTGGTGGTTCACTCGAAGGCGATACCCATCAAGAAGAAGATACTGCTCGGAATATCTTGTTACTCTTGGGTAACGATGCCTCTCTCCACCTCGAACGTGATACTAGCGGGTTTGTGCCCGATCCCGTGTCCTCCGGTCATAGACTTCCTCTGCGCTTTCATAGGCGCGGTTAATATCTACATGTACGTCTTCGGAGTGGTTAAATCGTTCTCGTTATACCGTTTTGGCGTCACTAGATTCATGCTGTGCATTTGCGGAGCCTTGTCGACCATACCTTTCAACATCTTAATCGAAAATGTTGCCGTTATTTGGGGACTGTTTGGGAAAAAGCACAAGTTTTATGTCGTCAACAAAGAGTACAGGCCTCCGGTAACGGTCTAATTAAATCTCTCACTGTAACTGTACGCGGTTGATTATTGCTATTTCCTACATTCGTCATTCGTGATATTGAATCATATTTTTTTTTCTATGCCATTATATTATTTTGCTTATAATGTACTTTGATTTTGACACTGGAATATCGAGTGTACGCAAATTGTTAATTAGATTTATTCACTTAATAGGTAATATCTGATATTTGATCTCGTTATTCACTCAGCTTGCCTGTAACAAGACCTGAGGCCTCAGTGTGCGAGTTTTGTAGTCGTAAAGCCCCGAATTGCGAAAAAAAAAAACGAAACAAAAAAAGCATTATCGTCTTTGTGTAATTATATTCAGCTATAGGTGAGGTATAATTAGTTATACCAATGACGAGGATGTAAAATCTGATACGATTAGGAGCAATATGAATTCACACTAACGTAGTTTATAAATTGATCAACTTTGAATTTCAAATATCGATATGGTATGGAAGTTGTAGCCTTAAATCAAAAGCCCCTGGCTTAAGGATTGCGTGTCACAATCTTCTGTCGAATACAAGAATTGAGAGGATAAAAGATCCGTTCAAATTCTATAACTAATATTTGACAAGAAAAAAGAAAAAGAAAGTACAATTGTCATGCTGATAGGTAACGAACAAATTCTCGATCTCTGATTATCTTTGTCACACATGTTATTCTGTTAATTCATTTTGTAGTCATAATCTTGTCGATTTGTAAATCAATTAATAACACGAAAAGAAAATACTCGTTTTCGTAAGAAAATCTAAGACAGTGATTTAATTACTAAAATTAACGATTTAATTTTCGCAATACCTTTTTTTTTCTCTTGTTTGTTTTAAGGTATAATAATAATAATAATTACGCATAAACTCAACTAGAATTATTTCAAAGACCAAATAATGATGCATGATAAACTTAACAATATTATTATGGTGTCTAGTCATACGACGTACAGTAATAAAGAGAATGATTCATCTTCTTCGAAGTACGAGAAGAAAAAATATTAATCAATCGATATTATTATTAGTATTACAATTATTATTATTTTTGTAATATTTATACAGATATCTACACGAAGAAGATCTTTCGAGCTTTCTTCGTTGATCACTTTGCAACGTGTTGAAACAAAAAGAAAAGAAACTAGTTTATTTATCTCAAAAGTATTATACAATAGTGATGGAACATTGAGATAAACAAGCCCGGTCTTTCGGTACCGTGTACAAAAGTACTTTGTTATGTTTAGACCACAACTATTGTTGGCTTCCGACTTGAAATCTGTATTACAATTTTATACATCCTGCACGGTAATTAACCCTTAGAATATGGTAATTGGTTGTCACAAGAAAAGATGTAGTGGTGGACGAAGCTGGAAACACACAATATGCAATTAGTTATTATTCAAACTTAAATGTCGTAGGTTTAAACTTAAGATATAGCATTTTTAGAATTTGTTTCCTTTCTCAACGGCATTATCCTTACTTGTTCACGGAAAAAAGTATTTCTTAGATTTAGTCACTATGTAAATGTAAATATTACCGATCATTTTACGCGTCACTTTTAGCAGAGGTCAATATCGCTTTACTCTCACGATTTTCATTCTAATAACATTTAACTTCGGCTGTACATACACACGAATTTCAAGGCTTATTATAACATCAAATCCATGTTAAGTTGCCTAAATTCAGCAATCTTCAATCTCATTACGTTCGAATTTCCATAATTAGATAATCAATCTATCATCATTTGTGGAACTATGTTACGGTTCCGTTTGCCGAATTGCTGTTTCATGAATTAGATTTTGGGAAAGTTATTAAAAAGCTGGTCATCATCATAGTCTTAATCGTTTATATGAGTAAGTCGTTCATAATAATTGTATTTTCATACATACTTAAACGTATGTAACATGTATTCCAGGATAAATGCCTAACTATAATTGTCAGTAATGTAAATTTTTTTTCTCTTTGTAGAATATCAATTCTACTAAAAGCCTGATGTCATGAATCATGATATTACGTGCTTTGATATAATAAATGTAATATATTGGATGATGAAACGATGTTTATTATTCTCCTGTCATTCCCAAATCGTTAACTCAGTAATCCAAGATAAAATACAAGAGAACGAATCGCGAGAAGCTGATAATTTTAATAGTATTCTTGCGTTCGTCCCCATAAAAATGCAATTCGTAGCTTAATTGTAAAATGAACGTAGACGATATCTATTTGTATAATTCGTAATGATTTATTCGAACCCCGAACATCCCACAACTCCAGGATATCCGGGATGATTTTATGTAATCGAATAACTTGACAATTATAATTGAATGTTACTAGCTAGCTAGTAGTACGTTTCGTTTGAACTCTTACGAGACACTCGATTAGAAGGATACCGCAGTTCCTGAATCGAAATAAGAATCCTTCAGCTTTGTTATCAGTCACAATTTTTTCCAACTGATTAGATTCCAAGTACGTATTGAACGAGTAACAAAAATAACCCGAAGTTACGATTAGGTCGTTAATGAAGTTAGAGAAACGTTATCGGCGTCCGGCTTATTTTTCTCAATCAATATTTCCGTCTTCAGTGGATCGTCGGCTTCCCTCTTGCCCTCTTCGTCCTTCACATCTTGCTCCACAGGTCCTTCCTCGTCTTTTGGCGACACGAGGACCATGTTTTCTCCCTGGCGCTCGTCCACGTTCATGAATACTTTTACAAGACGCAGCGCGTCGACGTCCTGAGTCATAAAAATGTGTGGAACGTTTATTTTCTGTGTTTCGTACCAAAAGCTGAATAACTTTGGGCAGCGATCGATCATCTTACCCGAATATTGTTCGGCAAACATCTGGCGACCATTAAATCCTGTTTCAAGTTTTTCCTCAGACGAGCTTCTTTGGGACTGTAATAATAGCCAGGATATTTACGCTTGTGTTCTTCGTCCGCTTTTTTAGCGGAGGTATAGTACTCTTCTTTGGCATCGATGCTCAGGCCCTTCCACCTCGCTCCTAGTCTCACCGATATTTCCTTGTTGCTTTCATCTGTAATGAAATTTTCGATATCACATCTGGGTTCTTACTTTCTTCAAAAACGCTTTGACTCACTCGGATGCTCAAAGGCCATTTTCCGTCTCCACTCGTTAGCAAATATCATAAAAGCGTTCGGTGGTCGTGGAATCTTTGCAGGCACCCTCGCCTTCTCCGTTACTAAAATGTCCTTTTGCGTCGCCGACTTTCCCTTGGCTTTTATCCTCAAAGTTTTCGCCTGAAAATTGACGAATTTATTGTTTATAGTTTCCCTCGATGCAATTATAACGCAGACAGACTTAGTAATTCACCTCGCTAGAAGCTGGAAGCTCGGTTTCATCCTCGTTATAAATGTCTTTGATGTCAGGAGGTTCGACTTTTATCTGAAAATCGATGTACATTGGTTTACAGAAGAATCCAAAATTCATGGACTCGAGATTCTAATTAATTTTACCATCTCTTCCGGGTCAGTTTGTACAACGGGTGGCTCAGGCTCCAAGCAGACCGTTCCATTGCTTGTGAATACCGTTTCCTTGGCCAATTCATTCTGTAAGGAAGCTGACGCGTGAAAAATGGAATCTCTATCAAACATCGAACAGTGAAAAAACTCACAACGGTGTGAGACATCTTGCGCCTTTTACGAACACGAGGTGCATCGAGTGAGGCAGGTTTAATTTTCTCCGCACTAGTCGCAGACTTGACCGTCTTTGCCTCTTTAGCCGGCAGGGTCACAGGGTTTTTGTCGATACTCTGTATTTCGCCCTTCTCATACTTTGTTCTGACATTGCTGAGACCTTTGACCTGCAGGGTCTCCGCAGCGGCGAGAAGATCGTCCAACTGTGCTTCTTGGACTCTGATCTCTCCGTGATACATGAATCTGATCATCATCTGAAGATCCTCGTATTTAATACCGTTAAGAATGACGACCGGATGTTTAGTCGTGTGATGCTTGAACAGTTCCTAAAAAATTAAATAAACCTTGTAAAAAATCTAACAAATCATCGAGTCAGACTTTAAAGAGACAAGTACCTGGAAATACGGACTGCATGCCGACAATATCATCCGATGAGCTTTTATGAACTGACCCTGACAGGAAAGAGTCACGTCCACCAATTGCTCCGAAGATAAATGTTCAAGAAATACCTAGACGAATATAATCACTCGTCACTATTTGTTTACCGGAGAAAAAGAAGTAATATAACATTGTAAGGAATTAAATTTAAATGAACACATTGTAGCCATATAATACATTGTAAACAATGAAAATTTGAAAAGAAATCTAGTCTGTTCTTCTATCGAATGTCAATTGATTAATTGATTCATTTATTTTGCATTTTTTTCATTATTAAGACGTTTATTTTTTGTTAAATTGAAGCGACACATCAATTCTTCAACTTAATTTCAATTCAATTTCAATCGAATTCCACGAATTCAGGTAAGTTTCACTAATTCAAGTGAATTGGGAATTAATTCATGGACTATTGATACGTCAATTAAACGAGTTAAACTTCCCCCTCGGTTGGGGCGATTCGGGAATTTCCGTTTTACATTGTATCAATAGAATCCTATGTTTACATTGAATATAAGATCGATAATTTGATATTATAAGAATTAAATCAACCAGTGTGCCAACATTTTTAACTTCGGTTCGAATTATCGAACGTTTAATGAATGTTTTTGCATACGTGTTATATCGTATTGAATTCAGAGAGAGAAAGAGAGAGACAAGTACACAAACAAATGTGCAAGAAATGTAAATATTTATATTACCTGAAGAATATTGTTCGTATGATTGTTCCATCGTAGGTTGAATTGTTGATTGGTTTCCATACCGCGTCAGCTGCGAAGTAGATTATAATTAGGCGTGTTTTTGAATCGGTCTGATTTCAAATGTATAGCTCGGAAATATTGTTGTCAGTGTCAACAGCCGGTTTTAGCGTTGTCAGCAGGCGACCAGAACGACCGTGTTTTCGAGTTTGAAGAATAGCCGCATCTTATTTCGACGTTATTCGAACAGCGTTGAATTTATTCGTGATAATTACGGATAAAATAGGTGCGATTAAGTTGGGAGAAAATTTCTGTCGGCTGGCGCCATTATTTATAGAACAATGTCGACAATAATCAAAGATTGTTTGAGTCGTTTTTCCGGACGCGGTGGATGAAGAGACGGTGAAATTATAAAACGGGAATCAAAATACTCACAGGTTTGATTAAACGGGATATAAATCAAGTACGAGCGCCCGATAGTCGCTTCAAAATATCCAAGAATAGACAGAATCGCAAAAGATTGCGTATTGCTTCTTTTAACAATCGACGATCACTGCGCCATCTGATCTTGACAGGTCCGTCGCGATCCCAGCGCCATACGAGGTATCACAAACACAACAAAAACATAACCTCAAAAAATACCTCATCGCGTTGTTCACTTAATTTTGAAACTAGACGGTCTTGACTCGAAGCGATTTTGAAAAGCGCCATAATTTCAATCAAGACTCATTCCGGAATAGAAAAACAGCCGAAACTCGTTCGCGATCTATTTCCAATGACAGCCGAGAGGGTAGCAGAAGATGAACGAGAAGCAGAAGAGAATAAGATCTATCAAAGCGACAACGAGTGAGAGAAGAACTAACCGAAGCTGTTGAAAACTCGCAAAGGAGTCAGAGAACTTAAAAACACGTTAATAAAAGGAAACTAGTTTAAAATTGACCGATGAATAAACGGCGAGGAGAATAAGGCAAACTTTAGATCTCGAATTTGAATCTTTTAGATTTTCTTCTTCTTCCAAAGCACACGTCATGAGCGAATTTAAACTGCATCACCTGGTCTGTGAGCTTCTCGAGTTACTTGGGTAAGTGAAAACTTTAAATTGAGAAGAAAAAAAATACGGCAAGAATAATAATTCCGTATTTATACTTCGTCCAGATCGTCGTCATCCCCAGAAAAATATGTAGAAGAGCTCCAAAGGCGTAGTAGCCGGTCTTCGGACCCTGCGCTGAGCAACGTAGCTACGCAAAGTTGCGTTCGTCAATTGGCTAAAAATTCCCCGAACCAGGATTTATTCTTGCAAAAATACGAGGAGCTGAAATCCAAGAAGTAAGTCTGCCCACCTACCTTCCCGAAAATCTTGTTTGCGATCTTAAATCTAATCACGTTAGACTCATTTTGCAGCGTCGACTTGCTCGGTCCGTTCATGCAGCTGCTGGACCTCATATCGGAGGACAAGAGGCTGAAGGATCACCTGGGTAAAAGCGCGCAGACTACCAACTCTGCGAATACCAAAAGTTCTACGATCACTAGGGAAGATGTGCCGCAGGTTCGTGATCTGCTCCGATTCGATGAAACTGTGTCTTGATGAATTTGTCCTCTTTACAGATCTGCAAAAACGTTATCAAAGCCGCGGTCGAAGGCGAGAGGAAGCTGAACAAGCAGATTAGCATGACGGACAAACGGAGTAATCCTTTTCTCGTTTCTCAAAACTGGGTCGTAGACAAACCCGGGTTTTCTTGGGACTTTCCAGCAGACGTTTCCGTAGCTTCTTGCCAAAGTGAGATACGACACGAGTTTACATTGAATTGGCTCAAAAAATGAGTAGCCAACGATTTTTTCAGGATCTTTTTAGCTACGACGGAACTCGACTCACATTTGAAACGATAAATATACTAAGCAACGAACGATAGAGTCACATAATCAATACAGTATTTATGGGACGGGCTAAAAATTCAGAATTCAAAGCATTCATTCATTTTAAAGCAAGCATTCGGCAAAACCGTGCAAAACTCTTATTTCGGTACTTTTTATTCGGAATTATGCCTTTCGGTTACTTTAAAATTCGGAATTTTTAGCCGGTCCCGTACTTATTTCTGTGCCAGAAGTATAATAATCGATCTCTTCTTCATTTCACAGCAGTCGTACCAGCCACGTCCCAGGAGACGATACTTCTCTGGGATATTTTGTCTTGTTTGAAAGGGTTGGACGGATCTTACATAACTTCCGAACCGCTGGCAAACCCTTACGATTCGAGATCTTTCGTGATTTCAGATGACGTGGGTAAGAATCACTCTGAATATGAACCTTACCTCTGAGTCTGGAATGCTCTTTAATCTATTGAATTTCAGGTATATCTTTCAAACAGCTGGCGCAGCAGATCCTACCACTGGCCTCTCACTATTCGATGGTGATAAGATTCATAGAGGAGAAGTTTCTGCCCGAAAATGGACAAGTCAATCACGCGTTGAGAGGGGCTTTGAATTGTCTGCTGAAGGATTACCTGGTACCAAATATTTGCGTTCATAAATCAATTTGTCATTCTCACACAAAATATTTGAACATAATTTCAGTTATTCGTCGTACAATTGGAGGCGGAACATCTCCGGGGGAAGCTAAACTTACAGAAGTTGTGGTTTTACATTCAACCCACCATGGCGACGATGTCAATTCTCGCACACATAACATCGACCATCTCCAAGGTAGCTTCTGCGCCCTCAGATTCCGGCTTCAAATCCCTCAATTATTCCATTAACACAGGTTCTATCCTCAGGCCAGCGCAAGGGGCGGCAAAGTATTGAGTTTGCTACACGAACACATGAATGACATAAGCGGAGAAGCCAAGTCTAAGGAACTGTGTCTGTTTCTCATTCGCGCCGCCAGCGTTCCGTACATGCAGGCATTGGAGAAATGGGTCTACAAGGGTGTTATAAGCGACCCGTACCAGGAGTTTCTCGTCGAAGACAACGAGCTGATACAGCGCGAAGAATTGCCTATGGATTATTCTGCAGATTACTGGGAGAAGAGATACACAGTCAGGCACGAAAGGATTCCAGTCTTCCTGATCGAGCATGCGCAAACTATCCTGAGAACTGGAAAATATCTGAATGTAATCAGGCAATGTGGTAGGTTCAATGAATGTTTCTCCTTAACGATCGAGCTAATCTATCTTCTGAATTTTATTCTTTTAGGAAAGACTGTCCAGTGGGGAAAGCAAGAGCCGCTGGAATACCAGCATCGGGGTCAAAAGTACATAGCTGCTATCGACAGAGCGTATTCCGAAGCTGCGAGAACGTTGTTAGAAGTGTTGATACAAGAGAATGATCTGATGGGACGGCTCAGAAGCGTTAAGAACTACTTCCTCTTGTCTCAAGGGGATTTTGTGGTGAGATTTCTCTCATATTTCGCGTGAAACGTGGCGATACAATTTTTTATCAACGTTCCAGGTCCAATTTATGAACCTGTGCGAAGGAGAGCTGGCAAAGAACATGTACGACATTGTGATTCATCGGCTAGCTTCGCTCCTGGAACTAGCTTTGCGGATGTCTACGGCTGACTCTGATCCCTACAAAGATGACTTGAAGCCGGAACTTCTACCCCACGATCTGCAGTTCCAAATGTTCAGGATACTTTCGATTCAAACGCGTGGAGAGAAAGGTAGACCCTAAGGGGGAAAATGAACGTGTCTCAATGATTCTTAATCGATTGCCGATTACTTTCAGATTACTGCTCCCAAGTGGACACGGCGTTGACTGGACTGGAAGCATTCGTATTCAATTACGACGTCAAGTGGCCAGTATCTTTGATAATAAACCGAAAAGCGATCGCTTGTTATCAAATGATATTCAGACATCTTTTTTACTGCAAACACATCGAGAGGCTTCTGTGCAGGCGAGTGATATCTCTCTCTGTAATTTATAACAGAAATATAACCGAGCCTCAATTCAATTTTCAGAGTATGGATCAGCAACAAAATAGCAAAGACGTTCACGTGCGAAGCTGCGATGGCCTATCGTCAAGCATTTTCCCTCAGGCAACGTATGCTGGACTGCATACAGCACTTGGAATATTACATGATGGTTGAAGTCATAGAGCCGAACTGGCTCACGTTTCTGAACAAAATGAGCAAGGTATATTAAATCGGTATCTAATCATCTTAGCACGCTGATTAATCAATTACTCGCATTCCACAGGTCAGCAACGTCGACGATGTTCTAAATGTGCATCAAGATTTGCTGGACAATTGCCTGAAGGAGTGCATGTTGACCGATCCTGATCTTTTGGGTTGCATCACCAGTCTCTGCGCGGTGTGCATTGAATTCTGCAACTTTATGCAGGTACAGGATTGTTGTAATTACTGTGTGTTCGTGTGCGAGGGATTTATTCCATAAATTTAATCACACTAAATTGAATTTGATAGTGAGGAAGATTTTAACAGGCTCGTATTGCTCCAAATATTCGTACAATGTGCCAGTGTGCCACATGATTCGTTCATTTCTTTAAAGCATAAAAAATGAATACAGACACATGAATACGATGGTGATTGTGTTAATCTGCGATTATCTCTTACTAATGTCAAGCAAATGAGCCGCTACTATGTTGACGCTGAACTGACTTCAATGATTGGATCTCGTCAAGACGATGTCGGTGACTTTGACTCTGAGGTACCAGGTTTAACGTATAAGTTTGCTACAGCTATGCATCATGTAGTGTTTATAAAATGTGAAGCTTGCTGTCTGATAGATGAATCATTGCGTCAACTGCATCGCTGCGTTTTTTATATATATTTTCATACAATTCTGTTACTATAATTTAGTTCTAGGATTGCCGAAAGGTATGAGAGGTAATTTTCTAGGTGATTATTGGGCATTCTACAAGAAATTGTACAAACATTACAACGCATGTTATTACAACGATCGTTAATGTGTAAGTTTGATATTGGGACACGAAAAGAATGTAATTTATTTTTTAAAAAGAACGTGGGACAGATTCTATTGTTTGAACAACAAATCGTATCTACTTTTTTGCATTTCTAGATTCTACAAAGTAGAAAGTAGTTTTATTTGATCAAAGACTTGTTTTCACATTAGCGATGTGATATGATATGCATCTCGTAATAAATTATATGATCATTATTCTTAATGTTACGACAAAATTTGTCTGTGAGATTAAAATCTACTACAGAAAGGAATGAACCATGGCTTTTATAATTATCACAATTCATCGGCTTTCGAATTCAAACTAATAAAAAAAAATCTACTCTTATTCTATTTAACAAAATGTTCAGCTTTCTCATTGAATATCTGTACGCCAGCGGCGAAGACGCAAACTGAAGTCTCGGTATTCACTCATTCTCGTGCCTCCTAAGCAGAAAAATTGTGATTAATTAAACGGAAGAGGATCGTCGATAAAAACTCTATGTATGAATCAGACTTCAGTGAATATCCGTAATAAGTATTCACCGTTTCTCTTCTAGAACGACGCCGAATCGACCCTTGGAGCGGAAGAGGGAAGTTTTGAAGAGAGAATAACCAGACTGGATACCAGATTTATGGAAGTTCTTGTACGTCTTCTCGATAGAATTCGAGATTTAGGTCGCGAAATTGACAACGAAAAATTACTGAATGTCTTATGTCGGTAAGTTGGGTCATTTTAATTCATTATTAATTAAAAAAAAAAAAAAAAATAGAGTGGGCGAATAATCTCTTTTTTACTTCATGTTCATGATCATGTTTTCCACACAGATTGGACTTCAACATGTTCTACACAGAAATTTCATCCCGTCAGGGTATCAGACGACAAGATATTTCTGGTTGATAGGAATTACGAGTACAGAAAGTATTTCTTCTCTTGTATCAGGGACGATAAAATCGTGAAAGATAATTTGCTGAATTCATAATTGTAATAACGTAAATTCATTAGATATAATATGTTACATGAATTTATAAAACTGTTATCATAAAAAAATGCTGAATATTCCATTTAGGTAATAAGAAACTGAAAAGTATATAAACTCTAAAACCTTATGAATAATGTAAAGCGTTATTTTTCATCGATGATAGTGTAACAAGTAAAATCAAAAATGTACTTTGATATTAATATAGGCATAATATATTTTTCATTTAAGCACAACGTCTTCGTAAATATATTTTTCTCTCTAAAAATCATCGATAATACTGATAAAAAATGTAATAGTTATGGGAGAAACTTAATTCTCATCAGTTTCATTATTATTATAATTATTCTCTTTAACAGCCATATTGATATTTTGTAACAACGCCTCCAGTCTTTCGAATTTCAAATTAAAAACGTCTAAAATCTTCTCATAATCCGAAACTCGTCCTCTCGCAGAAATTATCTCCTTCGCCTGTTCGATTATGTGACGATCAAGCGTGAGTTTGGAGCATGTATTTCTGGTTTCTACCTTACCGCGAGGTATTACAGTGTTACACCGCAATGGTTTAACTCTGATTTTAGCTTCGGGTAAAAAGTCAGGAAAGAAAAGAATCTTTTTGGACAAAAACCGCAGCGGATTCACACTGAATCGTTGTATGAACGCTCCGTAATGGCAACACCATCGTCTTTTGAATACAGGCGAACCGACGACGATGCTTTCTGCATAGGCGACGAGTTTCGTTCTTGAAATGAGACCGACGAGCTCAGCCTTGCCTAATATTTCGGCCGTGTCGCTCACAGCCAATCCATTCAACAGATTAAACAAGACTATCGCTATTAGGAAAACAAATAGTATGAATACGAGGTGGCTCAGTATCGGATAAGCTCTGAATGGAATTTCGTCGGCGTCAAATTCTCCGGTCAACATGATGATAGTCTTGAATAGGGAGTGTCCAGGGTCGAGGAAGCTGCTTTCTTCCCCGTTCTTGAACAGCGTGTAAAAAGCCAGGGCGAACGCGAGTATGAGAAAAGCGTATAAAAATAGGAAATGCATAAAGTTGCGGGTTACTGTTTTGAACATTTCAATAGCTGTGGACATCCGGGGATGCTGTCCGATGAGAATGACCAGCTCCCAAGCAGACAGTAAAATCGCAACCGCTCCGACGTTTGGTCCAGCTCCTCCGAGCAAAGCCAGTCCCAGAATGACCAACGCTAGCTCCAGCCAGTTCTCCGAACTTGGGAAATAATCCCAAGGGGACGAAACTAGCTGAAGAATTTCTCTCAGGATCAAAATTACCAAGGCTATCGCGGTAAAGGTCCACAAAGCGCCGTTCTGCTGCCAGCCAGAGAACATAGAAGCTGTTACATTGGCGCTACTATCATTAGTCAAACTCTCAGCGCCGCCACCTTCCTTCTTCTGCGTCATGCAGAGTATGTAAGCGTTTAAAAGTAAATAAAAAATAACGTAGAATATAAAGTTGGCGTATAAGATTGGACTGATTTTTTGCCACTTGAGGTAGAGGAACGACGAGAGAATCGGATGCTTCAGCAAGTGTTTGTGAGAGCTGCTGTTGGCTATGTACAAGAAGGGCTGCATCTCCGTGCAAACTCTATTGTAGTCAACCGTCGATCCCTTTTCAAGCAAATGCTGCTTGTCCTGGTCCCGGGTGAACCCGTGCGGAGCAAGACATTGGTAGTTGAACTCGATTTCGTAATCTTCGTAGTCCTCCGTGTGTTCTTTGCTCGTTTGAAGACAGTCGTCCAAGTATCGAGACATACTTTCAGGCGATATATTCGCGATCGGTGGAATTCCAAGAGCGTTTTCGTGTCCGATGTAACTCCCAGCCTTCAGCAGCATGCTGATTATCTCGGAGGCTTCTGCCCGAGCTGCGTAATGAAGAGCGGTGTTTCCCTTGGCTGTAAGAAAGATGAAACGATTGTTTTAAAAATAGAGGACGAATCAGGCTTTGGATACCATGGAATCTTACCATCTACGCATCTGACGTTGACCGGCTTGAGTAAAATGAGCCTGACACACTCCATCCTATCCGAACCGCGAACAGCGTGAGATCCAAGTTCTTGACAAGCTTTGATAAGAAGAATTCCGCTCCGTTCAGCTCCGGCATCGAGTAATTCCCTGAGAACCATGTGATGTCCTCTTTCTGCGGCTGTAGCTGCGGCACTGCTTAAAACAGTTTCTTCCACTCCGTTCTCACAGTGAGTCAAAGACTTGACGATTCTGGGGAGATTATGGCTCGCCGATATGTTCAAAAGTTCGATAATCTCCTCCGTACTCATCGCCACGTCATCGGCGTGTTTTAGATAGCTCTCTTCGTCGTTACAGTCCAAAAAATATTTCAGATCGCCGATGTCAATTGCTTTATTCATCGGAGGCGGAAGCGACAAATTTGGTAGCTTTTGCTCCAAAACTTGCCTCGTAGTCCGCCTGGTGAAGTCTTTGAAGCTGTCTATGTCCGGGGAGCATTTAGACCTCGAAAGTATCAGCTGAACGATCGCCTCTTGTCCCGCCATCGCAGCCATGTGGGTCGGAGTCAATCCCTTGCTGTTGGCGATATTGGGACTGGCATTGTGCTCCAACAGAACTTCCACGCATTCTAAATTCTTGTTCGAAACCGCGAGATGGAGGGCAGTCTGTCTGGCGACCTCTAAATTCGGTTTTACGGCGGGATGGCGGAGCAGTATCTTCAGGACTCCAGGTTTTCCTGCTTCGGCAGCGAAGTGAATAGGCGATCTCTGATGCGCGGTATTCTCTTTATTCGGATTAGCTCCAAAGTTTAGAATCAACTCCACGAACTCGTCCAATCCGTTCAAACTCGCTATGTCCAATACTGTCTTGTCCAGTGGATAAGGGTAGACGTGGTCTATGTCGATGGCGGGAGGATTTTTCTTAAGACTCTTCATCGCAAGACTCTTGAAAGCTGCGTAGTGGTGATTCTTCAGGTACTCCAACAGCAATTTATAGGGACCTGGTCCGTGGTCTTGTAGGACCTGGAGTTCCATTACTTGATCTGCTTTATCCATGATTATCTGAAAATTGAACAATTTTCATGACTTTCTTCTCATCGATGATTAGAAAAATAATTTTGCTGTAGTTTTTAATGTTTTTGATTAATTCGCGCCTCTTAAACACTGGATAAAATTATAATCTTTGATAATTTATGTTCATTGAAATTAGTTTAAGCTTTAGAAGTTTTGGGATAATACGTAGATTCCAAATCATTCATTGCGTACATAGAAGGAAGGATATCCAGGGAATTTACTAATTGGTCAATTGCAGCAATTTATTTTTGTCTACCGTTACCCGCTGACGTCATAATCCGAAAACCGTATCAGAGAGGCCTACTTCTCCATGTATCACCACTTTGAGTAGGCATAAGAAAAAAAAAAAGTTATACATTTTATACGATTATCTTGTGAGCTTTATATTAGCTGTATAATACACATCAATTATATAGGCGGATGCATATATATGATAAAGAGCGTGGGTGTAGGGACAGTATTTATGACGTCACCGTTAAACGTCACTTGTACAAATGCACACAGACTATAAAAATTGCAGTAGGTATAATTTTTCTTTTTATCGCGAAAAGGGTTTTCATTTAGCTTTTATTCTGTCTTATCGCAGTGTTATCGCAAATGTTAAACTGTTTAAAAGAACGAAGAGTGAAAGGTGAAATTATCGAAACTGACCGGATGGAAGTTTCCTGTCATCACAGATATCAACAGGTTCCAGAATAAAAATTAAAATTTATAAATTCAATTAAATGATCTAATTATGCTTCAATCAATATCGATTATTTACCACTGATAAACAGATTGATAAATGATCGATTTATGTATTTTATTTTAACGTATATGCTGCAGAATCGCTCATAGTTTATTCATGAATTGAAAACCAGTGAAGCATGTTGTCGCATTAGGAAAACGAACGGATCTTCATCGACGAAGGAGATTTAACTCACCGATTGTTATTATACTGCGATGTAAGTTGTTACGGTTAATAAATACGACAGTCAACCGTGAAAAATACCATTTTAACACTCGATTAAACCATAGAAATATGTGACATTGGTTCAGCGGTTGATAATCCGTCGACGAAACCAGAGACTGAGCTACACGCTCAGTTTTCAGTCTCTCGCAACGAATGCGATGAAGGAAGGGGCAAACGCGATGGACAAAACGAATACCATGCAAACGCTGCTGCGGGACAGTGGCAGCGGTATTATACTACATGCTTCAATGTGTACCGAATTAACACCGTCAAGATACTTTACACGGACGAGCAAGCTGCGGTCTGGTGAAAAAAACTTTTATTTCACTCCGTGCGTAAAGTGCGACTTTTCGCACGCAAGCGTGCGTATTCAGACTTTACCCGCGTTTGTGATATAAAATTTTGTTCGATACATGTGCGAAAGTTGTTTTTCGACTCGTGAGATTATCACGCTCGCTTTGCTTGGGCGACAAACCTCCCACTCGTGCCAAAACAAACCTTTCGCACTTGTATCGAAATATACTATTACGATAAATATCGCTATTCACCTCGCGATGATACGCAGGAGGTAGATTCTGCTCTCTGAATTTTTTGGAGTGGAAATTCACTCCGGCGATACTGAAAACAGCGAAAATCCAATAGAGTGATTATTTACTCCAATCTGTTCAATTTGTTCACTCAAATCGCTCGGAGTGAAAAAGTGACTCAATTCATTGGAGTTGCGCTGTTTTCACTCGAATAGATTTAGAGAGTGAGTAGAAAAAATACTGTTTTCAACAAATTCGTTAAAAATATCTTTTAACACATTAATTGAAACTAACCAGAAGTTGGTTTAGGAGTTTCTGTTTAGTCTGAGGTGCAGAATTGTTTGCACGTCGTGAACAGTGAGTGAGAACGGGTGTCACTCTCGCTCTAGCAAATTCGAAAAGTAAATCCAAGCCATTGATCATCGCATGAAATCGGATCCTGACTGATTGTAACTTCAGTAACTAAAACTATACCGTCTCTATCTTATCTCTCCATTATCGTTCTTTGCCTCGCAAGCCGAACGGCTCGGAAATCAAAATATATACCGCGATGGACTCATTCTGTGTTTTTAGCCTCGAGGGGACCGTCTGACCCCATATTTCGCTACCAATTAATTACTCAAAAATCAAAATATTCGTCGAAATCGACTCATCAGCCGATGTTTTCACGATTAGAACTAATTCCATTTCGGCTTTGCTCGGTTTAGTCCTTTTCGAATTATTCAAATAACAGAATTCTAAAAAATACAATAAAAATGACAATATCTCAAGAACGGATCAATGGATTTGAGTGAAACAGGTACCATGTGGTTTTTTGTGTCGCTGATCACAAATCCGAAGTCAGTTACGCAAAATTTTAATCTTCCGTATCGGATATGCCGCTAAAAAACAAAAAACAAAACATTTGGATCTTGTTCACTCATCACGAATCTGCAGTCAGATCTGCGAATTTCAAAATAGCTGGAAAACAAATAAATATCGGGAAGTTCAAAGGCTGGCTCATAATCAGCCCAAACCCGCTCGCTTGTGTATAGTGCCTACAGCCCCAGCTCTTGGGGTATCGATGATGTGGTAGGTTGCGCTTTGCAAGGTTAAAATGAACTTGGAAGGTTGACCAGAGTCACGAGTACGCAGTGCAGCGTGGGCGCCGAATCAAAGCACACGTCCAATGATGGAAGCATGTAGACAATTAATGACGCGTGACAGTCAGGAGATAATTATTATTCTCCGGATTTATTATTGTAGATAACTATTTAGGGTCGTTTTTCCGCAGTTATCGGTATACGAATACAGTGGGTCTAGGATAGTCGATTCACTCTTCAGAGTAGAATGATTCACACCGGTAGAAAATACGCTAATTACCGCTCTAAGTGAACGAATGAGTGAATCAATGCTTCGACAATTTGCATAAAATATAGTTTTATGGTTTTTTGCTCTCGAAGGACGATGAGAAACCTTCACCCATTTTCTTTTTCTTTCTGATATTCTTGCTCTCCGTGAAACGGGAGAGAATGAAGGATGTAGAATATCAAATTATTCGAATAGTCCAAAGGTTGACTCTATTTGAGACAAGTTTTATCGACACTTTTACATATCCGATTACGAACGGAATAATGATTTAAATAATCTGTGTATGAATCACTGGAAATTGTTGGAAGGTATGAATGCGTGCCCACATTCTGAAATCAAGCTTATCCAAAATTGGCAAAAATCCGTAGGCGTAGTTCAGCTACTTCTCTATTCACGTATAGCTTCACACACGGAACACATTGGAGTATTATTATTCTAGAAAGTGTCATCAGATCTGGACATTTTCTACGTTCAGCTTCAGGCTTTGTTGAAAGAATTCAACAACGAACTTGAACGGGGCTAATTCCAAAAATGAATGAAAAAAGACATAATCTGACGTTGGAGTTTCTAGAATTTTAAGATAATAGGCACGTTGTGGAAAAAAGCTTTTTTTTCTGCAAAACGATCGTTGGTAATTCATAACGTGTCCTGAAAATTTCTTCAAAATCGGTAAAATTCTTGCCCAAACCATCACCGTTCAACGTGCCAAAATTATCATTACATTCATTCAATTCAAAATTCAACCTTCGGGCAGGAGCAATGAGAACTGGGGAGCGAATAACTTTCAGGCATTACTATTATTCAAAATGAATACTTTTATCATCTTTATCGTGTTTGATTTTTTTTCCGATTTTTATCTTATCGAGTACGAATCATCGTCGTCGTCTCTTATAGCCCCTGTAGTCAGGCCACCAAACTCTCAAGCGCGCCAATCTAAACTCGAATTATGAATGACGGATGTCACAAGTAAGACCGATTATAATTAACACCGTATTTAGAAAGTTTCTGGTCAATATTTCTATGGATATATCGATGTTTCAAGGGTTTCGTCGTTGCATTTATGCATCACGGCGTAGGTGGTTGGGTCCAGGGTGAATGAGAACGAAGAAAAAGGAAATAAGAGTGCGATATAAGGAGAGGTAAAAGGAAAAGGAGTTTGAGAAATAAAAAGAGGCATCGAGAAAGGCGCGCTGGTCGAATCGGTATTGTCATCCCGGTCCAAACTGCGCGTTAGGAGTCGAAGAGAGCGCGAGGCACGGATCCGTTATCCCAGAAAGGTATCGGACTCGCAGACTCGTTTCTTTGCTCGACGTGTATAATACGCGTGCGTGAATACGGAGAGGGCAAACCGCGGTTGGGAGCTACATGTGGAAGAATACTTGACAGTTTGTACTCAACCGACTCTGGAGTTCGATCTGACGTAACGCGATTTTATTTTTCAATTTTCATCGCTTGTGATTATTAATAAGATACATTATAACAGAGAAAAGTGTCGTTAACGGAAAACAAGAACTAAATTCCCAATTATTTTTCAAGTGGTAAGTAATAAATATAATTCGTCAAATATAATCAATGAAATGCGATCATTGATTCGGAATTTTAATTAAGCGAATTCGAACGAAAAACAGGCAAATATTTTCTTTATCTAATGAGAAACTAACGAGTGACGTCTGACCCTGAATATTGAATTCAAGAAAACTCAAATATTGAACGAAATCTATGTCTGAATTCGATGGACACGTAGATTAGATTTATTGGTTGATTAGCAGCTTATCAATTGCACCGAATGTAAGCTGATATTGCAAATTCCTAATTTTATTCCGCGTCTAATCTCAGTCTCAATTACTGATTGGAACCCCGCCTGGATACGAAACGTGAGTTCTTTTAATATTTCTTCTAAAATGAAAGAGCCGAAAGATTTCTGACTCTTATGCATCAAGCTGAAAGAGAACTCGAATCAGAAAGCGAGTCGGAATCCCTGTAGTATTTGTTAAAACCGATTACCGGCATCTACGCTGTTTGCGCAAACAATGCTGACTCTGTAAATATTTTCATTCTTCGTAATCTGAGTAGCTGCGAATGGATCTCGAAAGGCATAGATTCTATAAATAGTCGTTACTCTTCAAGTTCACCAAATAATTTCTCTATGAAAAATTAAACGACGAACACGGTCACCTCGAGCTCTTAATTATGAACAAATAAGCGAGTAGGTATGTTAAGAGCCGAGCGTCGAGTGTACATTTTTTTCTTATTTACTATGAGGTTGTGACTCGATTATAAGAATGACCACATCGTATTATTCAATATTTTCGATACTGCTTCGTGTTGACGTCGATATAGCCGTCTAGGATAATCTCTCTCAGACGAAAGCAGAAGACTTGTTACTATATCGCATAATAAAACCGGCGGTTAATTATCTCGAGTATATAATAAGTTTTCAATTATTACTTCGAGTCTTGCACTTACGCGAAGCTAATTAGAGGTGAAATTTTATAATGAAAATAATTAGCAACGAAAGTTTATTGCACGCGATATTTTCTCTTATCTGAATGAAACTGCAATCTTTCTAACGATCGAGGTGGAAAGAAAAAAAAATTGAACTCTGCCTAGAAAATTCTGAATAATTATTCATTTCTTGATACGAAGATTGAATCTATCGGACCTATTTTCGTATTGTTATGACAATATATTACGTGGACGAGAATTTATAGATCCTAAGCTTTCATCTCCTTAGATGGATTAGGCGCGAGCTTATTACAATTCGATACGGAGTAACCTGACACAAATACCCATGCATATGTATCGACTACAGTTCAGCGGTAAAACTCAGCTTAAAGTCCACATAACGCGATTTCTCCGTTCCTCGGGGAACGCAGAGAGTTTTTTTTTTTCAGCTCTATATACGGTGTGTACGTGATCGTTATAACAAAAATCGAGTCGATTTTATTCTACCTCATTTTGCAGAAAATAGTTTTCCTGGTCTGAAAATTTGCGAGCATCAAGTCAAGCTTATTGAAATCTGTATTTCGACGGAAGTAATCTTCATTTTTGCTTTTTTAACACGATTCAAAGCCATAGCTGTTATTCTTAAGGCCCACTGACCGTAACGAGGATGCCCATAGCCATCGAGAATCAACGTTGCAGATCGTTTGGATACCGGACCCATGTGTTCGCAACAGCTTTGTAACCACACACTAATTACAATGACGCAATGACCGAACAGAAAAGTATTTCGTACAATTTTTGTTTGCACGCATCTTTCTACGTACCTATTTACTTATACCTGTGGCTAGACAAACGATCGCGTGAGGTCATGCTACGAATTTAGCGATGTTGGCTATACCGGTGACCACAGACACTTTCAAAATCCGCGTACGGAACAAATTTCAAAGATTTTAATAACGGTCAAAAATTTCTACTGCATTATTGGTTGGAAGCATGAAAAATCAATTTAACACACGTTGGGTGTATAAAACTTCCGAAACATCAGACTCTGTATTTTTGCCTTCTGGTAATTAAAAGATGGACAGAAAATTGGTATTGGCTTTTCCAATCGCTGGGTCATGGTCGCCTGAAAGGTAACAGGCTGATATACTACCGATTTCGCATATTTTTTTATGCCTCATTCTGACATTTTGCCATTAGTCGGGAAGACCGTTTGACTTACGTTCACTTTACAGAGTCCAGAAGCAGATTTTTTATCGCAAACTTCGTTGCGCCTGTTTCCTAAACCACGAGGTCAACCAGTCGGGATTTTTCAGACTCGGAATGACCAATTTCTCACTCTGGTTCCACTGCTTTTCTATTACCACGGTTTACCAGATGGAATTTCTTTTGACCATATATCGCTGGTACCAGCACGCGAGATTTATGTACCGTACTAACAGTAAATTGCGTAATAAACGAGCTGCCCAGTACCCACCTATCGTCAATTATAAAATTAGATAATACACGAAACCCTGATTGTCGAGTGACCTCCAGAATTCCGTCATCTACCAATCTGAATATATTTCTAACACCGTAACAGTCATATGTAGTTACACTCGTGTGGGCGAAAGATCGCAAGATAGGGTTCCACAGTCACAGACTGCATCGTGTTGCGTGTCGCATTGTTAGATCACGAGCTGCAAATGATGATCGCCGTTAATCACATCGGTATAAAAAGAGAAGCGGAAGCTGCTCCGATTTTTTCTGCTTCGCGATTTCATCGAACCACAGAGGTCGAAGATCTAGATCTTTGTGATACGTGTGTGGCTAATTATGCGGCGTGGCCCACGCTAAGGATATAGTCGAATAGTTCTGCCATCGACGTTGCCCAAATATAAAATGATGCCATATTTAACAGCATCCGTTCTTCAGAACTTTTTTTTTTTGGTCTGCTGAATAACGAAAACCGTTTCCTCTATACTGTTCATTCAAGTATTTTGTCCTGCGGCGGAATAAGTAGTAGAGCCGAGTTCGAGTCAGACAAGTCGATTCGGAGGAGAAATTCTATTTCTTTCACTTGTTTTTAGCGAATTTTGAGAGATTCATGAGATCAATGAGAATGTTCGCCAAATTCAGCGAGTTAGACAGTCGATTGTTCCAACCCTGTTTCAAACTCCGGTTCGCAATCAGCGGAAACACGCAGATAACGTTATAGCTTGCAGTGTTATTTCAGACCGGGGTCCGACACGACATGACACGACATGACATCGACGATGCTACAGAGTCACATGGTTAATTCTGAATGCAGATATGATAGGTTTTTTCCCCGACGTGACTTGAGATGATGCGATGTGATGAATTAGAAGAATATTAAATGATTCGGGCCGAAAACTGTCTATCAGTTTTTTCAGCCTCATCAAGGGTCAATAGAGAAAATTATTTTCCCCAATGGTAGACGAATGAATAAAAAACGTATTGGTTTATCTCAAGTCCGATAAATTCTGCGATTGTCCCATCACTCACAGTGAAAGAATTGAATCTGAATTAAATCGATTCACCCCTTTTTCTTCAGATGAAAATAAAACTACCGTTGGCATTCCGTAAATTTCTGCCAATTTTCGATCATTCTCAAGATCGCATCCGGGATATGGAAGAAAATTCAAGGGTAGCTTTTTTCCTTTCTCTAAGGACCTCGATTATGGTACATTTCAGCGTCTGGCTCGAATCGCTACGGACCTGTCCGTCAGTCCATCCCGATTGGTATATTGTTTTTTTTTCGCGAACTATGTGCAAGCCAAATCAAGGGAAAGACATGATCGCGGTTGGCTCGGTGGGCGAGACGAAAGTCTGCCATGGGCATGCTCTTATATGGCGCGTCCTGACTTCATACGATTCGAGGCCATCACTGACGCAATCCACGGCCACGTACAAACAGAAATTGTAATAATGTGTAGACAGAAAAAAGATACGACGTATTGTCCCTCGTTACGACACGACGTACTCCACTTAATCCCATCGAAACCCTTCGAGCATTGAGCACGATCAGCCTACGTTAATATCTCCGAGACTCGAATGAATTTTTCTCCCAAGTTTTAAATTTCTGAAGATCTTTGATCTTCTGTTCCAGATATCTAACGTTTGATCGAAGATCTAGAGGAAAATGGGGGGCATGACACAGAGGCCTTGGACACCCACGAAGAGGAGGGGTCCGATCGCAGCGGAATACAATAGCCCTGGACCAGCTTGTGTCACTCTACCACCCCTCATAGGTATATAATGATAGAAACTCGACGATCGACGGTCATTATTCCGATCCTCGATTTTTTACCCCGCGGTTAAATAGAGGCCAATTACCTCAGAGACCGATGTCTATACGTCCAGAAGTTCAGGGTCTCGAAATACGTTACGATGTTGATGAACTTCGTTTGATAATGGAATTGAAAATCGATTGTTTTTCGAATATCGAACTTAGACTATATACTTCAAGATTCAGTATTGGAATTCTATTTTTAGAAATACCGATACCATGAGATTTCTACGGAAATTGTTCCAATGACACAAGTGCGGTGAAGAGTGCCTTGACCCAGTTGAGTCTGAGTCCTGATAAAGAGGAGCATGTACCTTATACCAGTTATTCGCGCGTTGGTCAAGCTTCGCGATAGATCTAAGAGAAAATAACTAGATTCTGTACTGATCCTATAAAAAGGAATCAAGTTTTTTTTTTGTTTTACAAACATTGATTTACTGATATAAAGAGAAAATATGGGTAAATAAATATCCTATAATTGTCAGTAGATAACAGCGAAGTAATGATTATAGAATCGTTAATTGGACGTTGGATAATTATTGCAGGCAAAACCGCTACAGACTCGAAGAGAGGCAGAGCACCAGCCTTCTCATTTGGCAGCAGGTATTTAAAACCGCAAGATCATCAATTCGTCAATTAATTGACTCTCTTTATAATCGACACGCGATCGTTTCAGACACGCCAACAAAAACAACAGTCCAGGACCTGGTCCGGGTCAATACAACGTTTCTGGTCTCAGCGCGAAAGGTAAGATTCGATTGCACTTGATTTTCGATCATTTAGAATCATTTCGAAGAAAATTTGCTTTTCTACAAATTTCAATTTTTGTCTACAGTGTTGTTTCATTTTTTGTTCTCTGTTTCTTCTGCAAAAAAAAATTCTACTCGAATTCCTTTGGATTAATGCAGAGGCATTCACGGTTGTACAGTTTGGTCGATACCAAGGCCTATCGCTATGCAAACGAGAACTTTCTTGTGAGCTCTCATTGAATCCTTTTTCATGCATTTTCGTGCCTTTTCTACCGATCGATCATAGCCGGTATAAATTTACGACCGTAATAATACACAGTCGATCAATAGTCCGCGTTATTATTCCTCGGAAACCGAATATCACCAAGATCTGTAGAATTTTTGAAAAAAAGAAATCAACATTTTCGTATAATATCGATAACGATACGTCGGATTCGTTATGTGATGATAATTGACAGGTGCGGCTCAATTGATGTCAATAAGTTCATTCGATTAGTAGATAAGTCGCGTATGTCGTGTCAGAGGGTCATTTAAATTGACGTAGAAGCCAAATAGTTCATGAGCCTTGCCTGCCTCGAACACTTATGCCTGATGTAATTGAAATTCATATTCCTATGATAGGCAAGGACGGAGCTCCTTCCGCCTCGTTACACGGACGTACGAAAAATGGTAAAACCGAACAGACACCAGCACCAGGTGACTACAATCCCGAAAAAGCCGAAAAAGTCGTCTCAGATAGCTCGCCGAAATACTCATTCGGTGTTAAGACGCAAACAGACAAACCGAACACGACTCCAGGTAAGATTCAGTTTTTTCTTCTTCTATTATTCGAAATTACATTAAAAATAAAAAAGATGAAAAACGAATTAATTACAAAATTTCATCATCGCTAGTACATAAGTCTAGAATACATAAAAATTTAGCAGAATCGGCGTATGTAATTCTACTCGTCAGAATCGAAGTGCAAATGATATCCTCATATTGATGTCGAAAATATTTTTGAAATTTGACCTGTTTCGAAAACGACGGTATTTAAATTTTCCCTGAAACCCCCCCGTTATTGTAGCTCCGGGTGAATATTGTCCTGAGAACTTCAATCTGGACAAATCCCCTCAGTACAGCTTCGGAGCGAAGGTTGGACAAGAAAAAGCTAGCGATTTCCCTGGTAATTACCGATAAATGACCCCTTCCTCGTGAGGTTTAAATTACGCCTTGTACCCCCTAACTAAATGCAATATTTATATCTTACTTCAATGTCTACTTCTCTTTAATTCACTCACCATGCTTCTCCAATTAATTAAACGATCAAAAATTAAAGAAAACATAACTAAATCTCGAGACTTAACTAATTAAAACGATAATGAATAACGATAACAATTAAAACATTGAAAACAAAACGTCATTAAATCTCAAGACTTAATTAATGAAGTCGATAATGATTAATGAATAATAATTAATGAACAGAGATACTAATCGATGTGATAGAACGTGTTACAAAAATTCAGACACGCTTTAGAAGGAACGCATCAAACCTCCAGAGTATGTGCTTGACGTCCAAGTGTATCGCAGGATTAACACCGTTAATTAAGGATTAGGTATACCGACTAAGTTCTGCATGATTACAGTTACTTATTTTTAATTGAGGTTTATAGACAGTAGCCTTAGGCTGCTATTAATACCTGCTTGTATTTAGACGCTAAGTATACTAAGATTAACGTAGGGTATTACGCTTGAATTTATTTTCAATTTGTTATTCAGCGTCAGATGAAACTGGCACGAGGCACGTTTCTCAGTCGCCTCAATTTGCATCATTTATAGGAATCCTGTGTAAACCGTTTGAAAGTAGTCGCAGATCATTTGATCCTGAGCACATTGAACGTTTGTAGACTTGAGATTTAGATTTTCTCACCCCTTTTGGTATCGTAGACTTTTGACGAGAGTTTGCAACAGAGAAAGTTTATTAAATTTGTTAATCAGGACAGTTTTCTAATAGAGCGAAAATATTATTCTTAGCACCAGGTGCGTACAGCCCTGAGAAAGTGAATCTAGACAAGGCACCCCGTTACAGTTTTGGGCACAGAGTACAGAATGAGAAACCGAGCGATACTCCGGGTAAATATTCCACATTACTTAGTCTAGAATAAAGTTATTCAGTTATTGACTCACCGTTAACACCGTCTTCTCAGCTCCAGGAACTTACTGCCCTGAGAAAGTCAATCTTGATAAAGGACCGCAGTACAGTTTGAGCGGTAAAGGCGCTGCGGAGAAGCCAAACGACGTGCCAGGTACTAGAACAAGAAAAATGTTACATTTTATTTAGACAGACGGCAATCTAATTTTTCATTCATACATCTGTTATTAAACTGCGTCAATTGATAGAACCCTGATAACATTCACCTTGAAGTTAACATTGCTAATTTTCTTAACAGCTCCTGGCACTTACAGTCCAGAAAAAGTAAATCTAGATAAAGGACCGCGTTACAGTTTAGGTGGAAAAGGCGCACCTGAAAGACTCAGCAACACACCAGGTGAATTATTGAAATTTTTTGTTTTTCAATTTTACACTCATTTCGCAGACTAGTTTGATTTCATAAGTCTCGTTTTGATTGTTCTTAGCTCCTGGTACGTACAGTCCAGAAAAAGTAAACCTAGACAAAGGTCCACAATATTCGTTCTACGGGAAAGGCACTGTGGAAAAACTGAGCGATACACCTGGTGCGCAATTATTAGAGCAATTATTTCATACACTATTTTGGTTCAAAGTGGTACACTTGATAATTTGAATATCCTATGATTTTTAGCACCCGGCACATACAGTCCAGAAAAAGTAAACCTGGACAAAGGCCCGCAGTACAGTTTGAGCGGAAAAGGTGCGGAGGAAAAGCGGAGCGATACACCAGGTAGTTATTACATTCTTCATCTCGCCTCACCGACTTCATAAAATAGAGAAGTGGTACAGTTTTATTTTCAATCAATTCTAGCTCCCGGCACATACAGTCCAGAAAAAGTAAACCTGGACAAAGGGCCACAATATTCATTGAGTGGCAAAGGCGCTGCGGAGAGACTCAGCGACACACCTGGTTCGTTTAATTTTCCAATTATTTCTCCATGCATCGATTTCGCACATTCAGATCAATTCATTCTGAGATTTGATGTTTCACAGCACCGGGTACATACAGTCCGGAGAAAGTAAACCTAGACAAAGGTCCGCAGTATAGTTTGAGTGGAAAAGGAGCCGCGGAAAAGCTGAGCAATAACCCAGGTGCGATATAATATTCTTCGTCTTACTAGATAGACTTCATACGATATCAGAATACTAAATTTTCTCATTGAATAATTTCTAGCTCCTGGTACATACAGTCCAGAAAAAGTGAACCTGGATAAAGGACCACAATATTCAATGGGCGGCAAAGGCCACGAGGAGAGACCAAGCGACACACCTGGTTCGTAGTTTCAATCAATGATTCCTTACGCATCAATTTGGGAAAAAAATTCACTCACACATCTGAATATTTTACCATTTTCAGCACCTGGTACATATAGTCCAGAAAAATCAGATCTGGATAAAGGTCCGCAATACAGTCTGAGCGGAAAAGGTTCACCGGAAAAGCTTAGCGATACACCTGGTGAGTTATCTAATTTTAAAAGAAAATTTTCTAGTTTGAAGCTATTCTATCTTTACCTTTTTTCTAGCCCCTGGTAGTTATTCACCAGAAAAAATGAATCTAGACCACGCACCGCGGTATAGTTTCGGACACAGAACACCTCTGGATAAGCCAAGTGATACCCCAGGTAATTATTACCGAAAACAAGCTGATCAAGCTGCTGATCGACTGATATTTACTAATCGATGTTATGTTACAGCACCTGGAACATATTGTCCAGAAAAAGTAAACCTCGATAAAGGTCCCTTGTACAGTCTGAGTGGAAAGGGTGCAGCTGAGAAGCCAAATGACGTACCAGGTAATTGAAAAGAAGGAATCAGTCCATGAACTTGTCTTACGATGTGACCGATCATGTATTTTCAGCACCTGGAACTTACTCTCCAGAGAAAGTGAACCTGGACAAGGCTCCGCAGTATAGTTTTGGGCACAGAACCTCGCTAGGAAAGCCAAGCGACACTCCAGGTATGTCGATTATCTTGATGAGCAGTTTATTTATCGAATATTTCGAAACCTGTTTCACTTTCACATTTATCTATGTAGCACCTGGAACATATTGCCCGGAAAAAGTGAATCTAGACCAAGGTCCGCAGTATACCTTAAGCGGAAAAGGTGCACTCGAAAAAGAAAATCAGAACCCTGGTACAATACTATTTGAAAATACCTTTAAAAAAGCTGTAATCCTCTCCCACAGATCCCAATTCACATCACTAATATTACTAGCAAGTTACAAAGATTTAATTTGCCAATCATTATGCCTGGTGCTGGGTGAAGTTATTAATTCGGTTCGGTCACAGTCTCAGTTTTATTTCCCACATATCTTTGAATGAATCTCCGATTTGCAGCACCTGGTACATACTCTCCGGAGAAATCGAATTTCGACAGGGCTCCGGAGTACAGCTTTGGACACAGAACTCCGCTAGATAAGCTAAGCGACAATCCTGGTAATTTTAATCCATTGCCCCATCGATGATCATCTAATACTATCACACGACGTATTAATACATTAAATATTCCATTCTACAGCACCGGGAACCTACAGTCCTGAGAAAATGAACTTGGACAAAGGACCTCAGTATAGTATGTGTGGAAGAGGTTCACCCGCCAAGCTGAACGATGTTCCAGGTATTTAAAGAAGTTTCATTACCCAGCAGATGCTCTCTTCTATATTCATTCCCATTAATTATTAACTCGTTATTAAAGCTCCCGGCACATACAGTCCTGAGAAACACCTGGAAAAGGGTCTACGATACAGTCTAACTGGAAAGGGAGCATCAGAGAAACAGAACGATTATCCAGGTTTGTTTTCAGTGGTAGCCGGTAGCGTAGTAGAATTTCTGGTAGTTAGATTTTTAATAATAATAATAATAATAATAACGATTAATGAGATTATTGACTAACTTGTGCACCAGGACCAGGTGCATACTTCCCTGAGAAGTCTAATCTGAAGCATGAACCTTATTACGGCTTTAGCCATAGAACTCCATTGGAAAGGGCTAGCGATACCCCAGGTAAAAATTTACCGATAACTAACTTGAATAATTAATCTGAATGTGAGTATGGAACATTTTGGACTAAATCCAAAGTAATTTACTAGAGTAGTTTACAACACCAAGAAAATGTTCCATCCCTGCACTCAGACAACTAAGTTCTGCTAAATGGTTTTAAACAATAATAATAACTGGATTTTAGATCGGTAGTAGAGATAATTTTATCGAAACTTGAAATATTTCGCATATGTCAGCTTCTAGTTTGATCCGTCGATTAATTATCCCTTCATTTCAGCACCCGGTACATATAGCCCGGAGAAATTCAACGCCGATCAAACACCGCAATACAGTTTTGGACAAAGAACGTCTTACCATAAGCCGAGCGATACGCCAGGTAAGTTGCGGCGCTGGCGAGTCTATCTTTTATCATTTGTTTCGCGTTTTCTTTTTTTGTTCACACTCTTTTCCACCAGCTCCTGGCTCCTACAGTCCCGAAAAGGTGAACCTTGACAAGGGTCCTCAATACACTTTAAGCGGAAAAGGTGCTTCCGAGAAGCCATCTGACGTTCCAGGTAATGTGTTTGAGCTTCGTAGATTAATTAAAGCCACGATTTGTATTTAGACCCTCACCTCAAAGGCACGTTGTATTTTTTATTAACACTAGTTCCCGTGATCTCTAGCTCCCGGAACTTATAGTCCGGAGAAAGTGAACCTGGATAAATCACCTCAGTACAGTTTTGGCCTCAAGGTTGAGCCCGCCAAACCCACATATATTCCCGGTAAGTAAATCAGCAATTTACAGATATTAGAATTTCGCTAAATTACCATGTTTGTTCACGTTGAAGGCCCAGGAGAATACAGTCCAGAAAAAGCTATGATTCTTTTCGAGAGAGCTTTACAGTTCACTTTCGGACTTAGACCGCCGATCAACAGTTGCAACGATACCCCAGGTAACATAATTCGACGTTTCGTAACACGCGATGAGCCGATTCTGCTAAATTATGTCCCATCGATTATTCATGACTCCAAAGACTTTGAATCTGTTATAAAAACCGGAAATCTCGATTTATTTACCTTTGCACGCAGCTCCTAACGTATACAACATCCCATCGGTCCTTGGAACAACGAGAGAGGGAAATAAGAAGACTGCGCCGGCGTATTCCATGTCTGGAAGACAGCGAGTTTTCACCGATGACAGAATTCTGGTCCCAGGTCCTGGTTCTTACGAGGCGATCAAGGCTGATGCCGTCAGGGCAAAGAGTCCCGCTTACAGTATAAGCGCCCGCTTCCAAGTGCCGGATGATCATTCCAAGATTCCTGGACCAGGAGCGCATTGCCCAGAAAAGGTATGAAATACGTTTTGTTAGTTAACGAGAGAGTTTTAAATTGATGTTACAATGATACGATTAAATTGTGTTACAGGTGCAGCTAGACCTTCCTCCAGCGCACACTTTTGGCATCAGACATTCGCCTTACATTTGCAATTTGAAAGACACCGTATGCTAGCCATAAGTTAGTTCATAGAGACGTTTTACTTGCCTCGCTTTCATTTTTTAAATATCCACTTCGATAATTAATGACAAGATATTATTATTATTATTTTTTTGGTTTTTTTGCCAGTCGATGAATTTAATTTAATCGCATCCAATCGAAAATGAAATAAGGTGCATTATACTATATTTGAGCCTGATTATTGCCAATTTTTCTTATATCGAAAAATGGAATTACTAGATATTTTCAGTATTCTAATATGTAGGCAGAAATTTTATTTGAATCGTTGTTATAGAAAGATGAATAGAAATTTTTAGAGCTTTGTTAATTAGTATTTTTCTTCGAGAGTTTAAAATTTGAATAACCAAAATTTTATCCATCTTTTCGCTGATTAATTTACTAAAAAAAATCATTATTCGCTGGCAGGACCACGTCGAATGTTAGATTCATACTGTCGTTCTCAATATACGTTGCAGTTAGAACTACGATCAAGTCAAACACGTCCTGAATACTAGCCCAACTCGAATTTCAATCAATTTTACCACTAATAAATAATTCACAGTGTAGTAATCAGAGTGAGTTGGGCACAAATTATAAAAATTCAATAACAAATCAAAAGTGATGCTTCGATAAAAGAAACTGTACATATCCACTTATGTACTACTGAAATGTTTCTGGATTTTTACATGATTTTTTTCTTTTTCTATTTTTATTTACTTTTTCTTTTCAATGTGGATCATTAAAGTTTATCGTTACGATGTCCATATTTTTTCTTTCTTTTTGTCTATCAACATTTAGAAACATATTTGGATGAATGATCCATATCCAATCAGCAGTTTATAAGTGAATATTACGCATTATAATTTTCATTAACATTCCACAAATTTTCTATTCTGTATGAAATGCCAATGTAACTTACTCGGATACGAATAATACCATCATAAATAAAAGTAATTTAACTTTTTCATCACAAAATCGTGTCTTTCATTTCTGCTTAGAGAAATTTCAACTGTACTAGTTATCTTGCAGCTATACTGTGCGCATTATTACTACACTACGATAAGATTAGTGGAGAATATTAGGAAGTGTTATTAGCGACGATAATAACCGTGATTATTAAATGGGACAACCATTTATTTATTTAACATAATTATTTAAACTTTGTATAAAACTTCTACAATGCCTATCATTTCCCAATAACGATAACAATATAAGTATAGAAAGCCCATTATTAGATGGAATATAGTTAAAAAATTTTGTATTCTTACGCATAGATCCAACACGTATTCAACAGAGACTCATCGACTCGATGTAAAATCCAAATATTTGAAGCCGTATAATTAAACAACAGCGAGCCTGATTATTCAGTTTCGAATTTTACTCTGACTAGTTTGAACATGTAGTTTTTACCCTAAAATCACGGAATGGGGTTTTAGATGCAGTCCAAATTCGAAAATAGTAGTTAAAAAATATTGCACGAGCCTCTATGCAAACTCGAAGCATAAAAATAAATTTCTTCTTTTCAAGAATTCTGATTGATAAGTGGAATGATTTTCTTTATCTTACAGATAACGTCCGTATTTAAATTTGTCAATTGATCGCAATCTCGTAATTTCAATAATATGTTTGTATTATCAGTCTCTCTTTCGCTCATTCGCAACATATACTCGAATACACTCGCTCCCCGGCTATCCACGTAGATATAACTTCCAACTTGGAATTAAGCAAGACGAAATCTGCGTCCGCTCCAAAATTCAGAACTCCCTTGGTTGATTCTATACCGAGTGCTCTGGCTGGGTGTAACGTCGCAGCTTCCAGGGCCTCTACCGTTGAGCAATCTGTAATCGCAACCATCGTCGATGATTTTCTACTCAATTCGATCATCAAACGACGATGAGTCTCAAATACTGTACCTGCAGCTTCCTTAAAAAATCGTACGCATTCTGACATATCTGCGATGCTTCCGCACAAGGTATCAGTGCCAGCTATGTAGGCTCGTCCAGCACGAACTTCTATTGTGAGTTGTCCAAGCTGATGGAATCCTTCTTCGAGTCCGAGTGCAGAAATCGCGTCAGTGACGAGGACTAGACCTAAACGAATAGAAATTATATTTACACATCAATTAATAGTTTCATTGAGGCAAGAGCTGTACAAGTTTGTACCTTCCGGGTGAGTGCGATGAGCGATACGCAACGCCGCCGGATGCGTGTGAACCCCGTCAGCTATGATTCCATAATGCACTATCTTTTTTTGGGGGATTCTTATCGACGTTAAAAGACCAACTAGGCCGGGATCTCGGTGATGGAACTGGAAATGAACATATTTGATTGTTATTTGTGAAAATTCAAGCAGTTAATTAATGAGGGGGCGGAAGAAGAGGGGCTATGCACTCAAAAATGAGGCGATAAGTGATTTCAGACGATTTTGAAGCGACTTTAAGGTGATTTCAACAAGCAGATAGCAAGGTATGAATCTTGATGCACCACGACGAGTAAATGGAGTATTTTGACTGAAAGGAAATGTGAGATTTGTATACCGGCAGCATAGCGTTGAATAAATGAGTAATAAAAGTAGCTCCGTCTTTAACTGCTTGTTCTCCCTGGCTCAGATTGGCTGCGGAATGACCTGAAATAACGAAAGCTTGTTTAAAATATGAAGAAAGTATCGTATAAGACTGGTCACAGGAACTTTTCCAATGTATTGGAGTCATTATTCAATGAATGACTCACCGACGGATACTTTGATGTTTCTCTCGCACAGGCCTTTGATAACTTCCGAAGATTTTGGAAGCTCAGGGGCCAAGGTAACGTAACAAATATTGTCCAAGCTTCCGTAGGTGTCCAACACGGTTTTGAGACCCTGAAAACAGTTTTTTTTTTAATTTTTTAGCAACATCGAATAAAGAGAAGCACGATTTCAGCCATTTTGAAGTATCGTCGATCAAAATTACACCATTTTTCACACTTTGTGTCTGTTTTGCGATACTAAAATCTCTCCTAAAGCTCATAAGGTCAGTTTACTCACCTGGCTAAAATCCTTTATGCAATTTTCCTCATGAGCCCCCTTCTTCGAAGGGTTTATAAACGGTCCTTCGACGTGAACCCCGAGTATAGTGGCTCCGTGAGGACCTCCGTTCTGTTTTTTAATCTTTGGTAGAACCTTGAGGTAAGTTTCTCTGTTCGAAGTAACCAGCGTAGGACAAAATGAGGTGACGCCGTGCTCCAGTAGCGCTTTGGCCACAGTTGAAATCCCAGTTTCAACCGAATTCACATCGTGTGTGAAATCAACCCCAAATCCACCTGTTTTTGGACAATAATTTAATCAGTTTATGGAAAACGATGAGGTCCGATGAGTCGCTTACCGTTTATCTGGACGTCGATGTAGCCGGGTGAAACCAATGCGTTATCGCAGTCGATTTTAATATCCGGTATAATTTTTTCATCGTAAAATACTTTTTCGGGATTCACGAACCTCCCGTTTCTCACCCATAAATCTTCTCTTATTATTTTCCCGTCACGCAGTATTTGACAGTTGTGAAATTGTTTCAAATAATATTTTTGCCCCGAAGTTTTGACCATTTTATCGCGATAAGTACTTTAATACAAGCAGAAAAATACGTATGAACGAGTGAACGTTGGGGAAATCGATTCTTCAGACGCCCATCGGGTTCGCTTTGTTATCTCTTCACTGATGTTTTTTTCCTTTCTACATACCGCATATGAAGCAACGAGTTTGACACTTGATTTTGTAAACAATATTCCAAAGGGTTATTGAACCCGAAGTGCACCGGATAACTTTAACCTCGAAATCCCGCGACAACGGGGAAATGATTCAAACAATCGCCGATCGCGCGATCTGTTGATACCTTCGTGAAGTCTGATGAGTACTTACGTATTCGCCTGGTATTCGCGTCGCCAATCAGACTGGATTTTCATTGGCAGTATTTTGACGCGCAGCAAAATACTGCCGTAGGCTCATTGGTCGTTAATACGGTGGCTGAGGCATGTCGTCCGCTGTGTGATCAACCACGTGATCAACGACCAATGGGCATACGGCATTATTTCGACGCGCGTCAAAATATTGCCAATGAAAATGCTACTGACATACACCTAGATGTCACAGTGGTCCAGGAAGCTAATTTTTCTATTCTAGCCAACTTCAGACTGAATTATCGTTAGGGAAGTAGCCCTGTAGGTATTTGAAAAAGCGCGGAATTATTTCAAACGGCGCTACTTCATAAGAAAAGAGACTCATCGTTGTTGAAAATCTTACAAATCCTACCTCGATTTATATTCATATTTATATTTTATGTTGATTTGTTAAGTTATTTCATTTTGAATAAAGAACAATAAACATACTATACTATATTACATGCATTTATTCTTCATTTGAATACCAACATTTATTTTGGTCGATAATCACGAACCCTGATAAACTACGCAGTGATTCAGAATTCGTGCCGATCGACATTTCATTAAGAATCTACAGTTTTTTAGGCACTTCTTAGAGAACCGATTTTTTCTTCCTACAATACTTGCCGAATTCGGATTTAAATTTTCATAGCCACTATTTCTGAAATTATTTCATTTTTATTGCATCTATTTGCTTCATTTTTTCTTCAATTTAAATATTCTCATGCGTAGATTAAACAGTTTTTTAAAAAGAAGAACTTTCTGTTCGGGGATTAATCACTTTTAATTTTCAGTCATTCAAAAATATTAGATTTTCCGTTCTTACACTCTGAAGGACTGTATCATTTATGTAAATGATTAAATAATTTGACGGTTTATAATAAACGTGGAAAAAAAAATTAAATATCACTTATGTATAAGATGAAAAATTTATTCAAAAAGTTCGTTATATCTATAGTATAATTATAATATATTAAATTTTATAGTTAATAACCACTAGGTCTATGATTTTTTAAATTCTCTTCTACCTTCTCATTGGAAGAAGTACCGTCTAAGCTAACAGTTACTCGAATAGTACATTTTGAATCTTTATGCTGTGAATTATTTTGATTATATTTGCCAATAATCTTACGATCGCCGCTCAAAGTCTGCGAATTCTTTTTACAATTGTACCGTAGTACTTGGTCCGAAGTATTTAGCCGATTGCTAACATTATATTCCATCGATTCATTACCCCTCTTCCGTTTTTTACCGTTCGCATTGTCTTTACTTTTCTTAGCGTAATTCTTATCAGCCGAATTATTGACCCCATAATCAGTCGAGTTCACTTCTTCCTCCGAATCATCAAAACTATTTATAATATTATTTACCGAAAACGGTGTATTCTGTTCAGTCTTAATTACATAAGCGAAATGATCTTTGCCATTGTTCGAACTCGGCTGCGGTTGACTATCATTTTTTTCTTCCTGGATCTGCGCTGGACTTTTACTCCGATTGACTGAACGTTTGAGCCGCGGAATGGCTCCGCCTTTTCTCAAACGGGACGGGGACGCTTTTGCATCATTACTCAGAGTCTGCGTATCCCTTGGTGATACTTCCAGCAAAGATTCATAAAAGGCTGATTCTTTGCTTGGAATAGCGTTCGTCGCTGTTGATTCAGGGCTTTCTTTAGCTTTAGGTATTTTCAATGCAGACGGAGTAGTTGGATCAGCGTTTGCTTGCTCTTGCTCAATTCTTCCACCCTGGCAACACGTCTCTCCGCTATTAGATTTCTTTGAAGAATCCACACCACAGGCAGATAGGAGGTTTTCACTCTCAGCTTTGTCGTCTTGTGTTCTGACCGTCTTTTGCATTTTAGGGTCTTTATTACCATCAGTTTTTACCATTGCCTTTGCTTTAGGAGATCTTTTAGAAGCAGAAATCATGATAATGGCGGGCTTAGCGAGCATTCGATTAGCAGGAGGGTTGGAAGTAGTCGAAAGAGTGGGTCTTGTTGGGACTTCAGGTTTTTCTGGTTTCTGTATGGGCGATAAAGACTCCGTCTTGAACACTTCGGGCTCGTCGCAACAATGTGGTGATACTTTGGGAGCGAGCATACATTTCTCTGTGGGAGTCAGCTTGTGTATTTTTGATTTACCCATCCTGTAATCGGACTCTCGAACCGAAGTCCACAAGTAGCTTCTTTTAGTCTTGAATACAGGTTTCTTCTGTTTACGCTTTGAAATTGAGATACTTGAGCAGCAAGTTTCATCGTCGTCTATCCCATCCTCCAGCTGTTTATCTTCGGACATTGAATCGTCGTCAGGAGTAGCGCAGCTGGAGTTGCACGAGTTTTCCAAGTTGACTTCTTCAGGAGCGAGTCTCGCATATTCGATGGAAGAAACTTCGCCCCCACAAGAAAACGGCTCAATTTCATTCCGTGGTTCTTGAGCCAGACAGTCTCTCCTTGATGAATCACGATTTTCCAAAGTAGAGCTAAACACCCTTTTTCTCGTAGCTTGTTTCCGTTTCAACGCCTCGTTCATCGCGAATAATTGCATTTCCAAACTGCAAGTATGCTCTTTTATCTCGGTCAACATTCGTATGAATTCTGGTCTTGTTAAATCAGATGCCGTAAGAAGGTTTCTCGCATTCGGTATCGACGATATAAAACCTGATCTCTCTCCGTACTTGCTGTTATCCTTGGCAGCTGAAGTCTCAGAAATGTTACCCCCTGTATTGTCATTGATCAGAGACAGGTAGCCCGTTGATTCCATCGTTTTATCTCCGACCAGGGTATCAGCAGATGCTGAATTTCCCTCGATCCCGAACTTTGAAAGGGTTTCACTCTCGCTGTCCGAAAAATCCCTGGTTTCTCCAACGCTGCTGAGTTGCTCCACATTTCTCTTGTTCAAGTCAAGTTCTTTCCCCTTGTTTCTTCCATCGTCCGAGTAATCCGTATCATCTTTACTGAAGTTCTGTTCGGAACAAGACGATTTATTTTTCGTGCGTGAATGCTGTTCCGTCATCTCCGTTGTATCGATGAAAATTCTCGGAATGGGTGGATTGTTGCTAAGAACCGATGGCAGCGTGCCAGTATCTCGTGTTGAGGTTGAACCATTTGCCATCGAAGTTTCGAGCAATTTCACCCGTGATACAATGTCCTTGCATATATCGCTGCAAGGAAAAGGTTTAGTCTCAGTTCTCATCGTTTCCTGCCAAACTCCGTTCTTTTCGTTTGTAGTCTGCGCGGAAAACTCCTTCGAATCACAATTTCCTGTCTCCAACTTATCAATGTCACGATTTATCCTGTCGGACAGCTTCGTTTGTGTTTTCTGAGGACGAAGCTTCGAGCCCGAAGCTCTACTTAACTCATTACCGGTTTTTACTGGTTTATACAAAGTTTCCATGCAATTACAGCAATCTACATGAGGCAGTGGTACTTCTTGCTCCACAATTCTTCCTCGTTGGCCATCGGAGATCCGGGTCGAAGTGAAACCATCGATACGCGTAATTTCTATCGCATTTTTGTCGTTATTTGGTACAGATTGTGCATCTGACTGTACAGCGTCGCTTAAATTCGGATTACAGGTTGCAGCATTGCCTGTATCTCGGTTATTTCTGAATTGCACACTTCTATTCCGCTCGTTTGTAATTATTTCTTGCTTTGGTAGACGGGGGATACTATTTTTTTTATCGATTAATTCGTCCTCGGTCTGGGTTCCAGAATCCTGAATATTTTGTTCAACTGTTTGTACCTTGACGCATTTTGTTTCGATTTTCTCCGTTTCTTTGGACGAACTATTCGCGTTTTTGATGAAACGGTTCATGTTATCCGTGACGGCTGTTACTTCTACAATTTGTACGCCTTTATCCGTCTGTTCAGTCTTAGAATTCAATACTGGTTTTAGAATAATATTAATGCAGGGTAGATCGTCTTTTTCCTGCGATTTAAGTTCATCTCCGTTTGTATTCTCGAGATGATTGCATGGCGTTGAATTAGAGAACGCAGAGTTTGTGTTAAATCTATTCGTCCGTTGGGCCTCCGTCTTGGGATCTGGTCTTCCGCAACAGCCTTCTTTCGAATCTTCTGGCATTCTATGGCTACCAATCAAGGCATATTAGATCAAACTTTATATAACTACGTTCAGATCTACATTGAAACTCTCTGGCGTTGAATTTAGCGATCTGCAAAAAATAATCAATCAGAAAGTTTTAAAGTTAGACACAGCATAGACACGCAATAATCGTATGGATATTCACACAAATTGACCTACTTTGCTACACACTCTCAACTGTTCACTCTTCGCATTAAAAACTTTTCTTTTTAACGTTCAGATACTAAACTCTTTCGGCAAACTTTTTTTCGTAAGCGGAATTGAGTAATGAAATGCATCTACTAAAAGTTCGAAATTATATTCAACAATAATTAACTCTTTGTACACTTCAAATATGTTATGTACACGATAAAAGAGGACAAGAAGTCATAACAATTCAATATTTCTAAGGTATAATAACTTTGGTAAAATTCGAATTACAACAAACATCGCTATCAAAAGGGGTTCCCCTAATAGTCATGGCCCATATTCCTGGTTTATTTTCAATATAAAAAGAATAAACATCAAAATATGAGAGAACTATTCTACGAGTTAGAATTCGTAGTCCTGTCAGGACGCGTCGAGGAGAGTACAGCATGAAGTGGCGTTGTTAATTGCGGAGAATAGTTATTGTTCTTTTCAGGATCTATAGCTCCGTTATCATAGGACGATCGATTCTTAACACAGGGACAGTTTGGAAGCACGTTATATGGTTTCCTGAGCCAGTCTGCATTCCTGGCAGAATTCAACACCAGAACTTTACATATACCTCAAAAAAACATTCACCGATCATTTCTATGGCAGTAAATTTCTACCTGGGTGCTGGGATCTTCCACTGATTAACAGACTTAGGGTCTGGACGAGGGGCAGGAGTAGGAGATGCCAAAGCGCTACACGGAGGACATTTTTGTTTGACGAAGCTACGAGGAGAATCCATTCTATATTGTAACTCTCGAAATAAACAATTCTTCAATAATTACCTTCGACCTTCTTCCTCTTTCCTCGCCCTGTCGAATCTCTCGTTTGTCATTTGACGTCGAAGCTCGCTGATCTGTTTGCTGTACTCCGCTGCTTGATTCTGATACCGTCTTAGCTCAGACGTTTCCGAGAGTCTGAATAAGTAGAATCGAAAAGGTTCAGAATTATGAAAAGCAATTAGTTGCGATCTCGAAGATCGTCAGAGTCAATTGAATTACAATTTATTTTGTAGATCAGCTATCTTCTGCTTCAACCTGGCCATTTCACTTTGAAGTTCCTGATTGGTCGCTTGATTGCTCATCGACTCTTGCCTAGCTTGATTCAGCATGGCTTCCAACCGATCTACGGCTGCGTTATCCCTGCTCATTTGATCCTGGACCATATTCTGCTCCGCTCTCAATCTGGCCAGCTGAGATTCGCACTGGACAAAGAATTGGAATTATAACATTCATCGAGCAATTCAACTCTGAGTACATATGTCAGCAAAGAAACGTTCATAACATAGTTTTCTGGATTCTTAAGTCTACCTGTGCCCTCATAGCTTCTTTGTCCCCGAGTTGAGCCTCTAGAGATTCTTTCTGTTGATCTAACTTTACGCAAAGATCTCTGACCGCATTGAGGTCGGCCTCTGCCCGTTTTCTTTGCTCCCCTTGTTGATGGAGCTGAGTCTCCATGCTAGCTACGTTCTGGGTCAGTTCTGAGATCTGTAACATAGAATCGATAGAATCTTAAGATAATTTCGGCAAGAACGATCCCGCATCGTTTCCTTGTTGGCTTGTAATTTCTTTGGCTACTTGTTCATTATTTTTCAGGAATAAAATTCAAACTCTAGTCTTCAGGTACTTCGTCTTCTGAAATGTGCTAGGGAATGTTTGAAAAAATTTTATTAGACAAATTAAAAAAACTTTTGATTGATTTTTGTGATGAAATATGAGGTGGAATTTTGTCGAAAGTTCAATCTACTTTTAAATGATTTAATTAGGCGAATGAAAAGCTGGGGGCATCCGAGTCTAAGATACCTGAGTTTCATAGCCCCGTATCAGGCAATCTCGATCAGCAATTTGTCTTTCAAGATCGAGTAAACGATCCTGTGCAGTTTGAAGAGCACCTCTAGCCTCGGCAGCCTCAGACTCTAAGCTCTGGTTGTTAGTTTCCAAAACTGTGGCTTCCAAGCTGAGACTTCGAAAATGATTCAGCATTTCGGATCTCTCGTTTTCCTGCGGATAATTAAAAATTGATGATACAAAATTTGACGGTTTTAAGCGAGACGAAGAAGAAATTGATGAACCTTCGCACCTTTCTGTTCAGTAAATCTTCCGCGCGACGAACTTCCGTTACGTAGGTTTGAAGCTGACGTTTCAAGTCGTAAGACTCAGCTCTGGATACTTCTAATTCACGCTGAAGGTTCCGACATTCGCAGGTAACCGATGCCAAATCATCTTGAATTCTTGAATTTTCACGAATTGCATTTTCTCGATCCATATTCGCGGAATTCAACTGACGTTGAAGATTGTTTATCTCCACTTCCATCGTACGCAGTTGACGTTCCTGTTCGGCGGTCTGGTCCACGCATATTCTGCAATAATTAAAACAGATTTTTTATAAAGTATAGAATTTCGAAAAAAAAAATTGCAAAAGAACCGCCGTAAATTAGTCCGCTAAATTTTCGAACTAAACGAGTAGAAATCGACTTTTAAATGGGGAAAACTATTCAGGGAACGTCACGTTTTTTCTGGGAGGGCCCTAGAAGGGCCTCGGACAGTTTACCCCGATTGAAATTTAATTTCTACACGGGTGTATAGATTCAATTCTATTCTTAGACCCCATATCATATTTTATAACATCGTCATCGCACACGATGTGTACAATGGGATTGTATATATTTATGTATACAACCGAGTGAAACTTTCTCTCGCGTGAATTACGTGAATCCTTTATAACGATCATTGCGCGCTTATGAATCACAATAAATGACAACATCAGGACGTAGGTCAACGACAAAAAAAGTCAAATTATCTCATCGTTTCCGGGGGGCTATCTCAAATCTACTTCGAGCGATTGTCCTGCTATTCAATGAGGCCGTGAATTGGCGTAATAAGAATCGAGAAATGAATTAGGAAAAAAACAAAACAGAATAAAAAAATTAGGCCAGAATTGATACCCAGGTAGTGAAGTGCGATCGAGACAATCGACACGCACGGTACAACGTCGATAAAGAATAAGATTACGAAAATAAAACGAAGCTGCATTAAGTACGCAGCTTAATTTAAAATTCGGTCCGTATACGCGTTTTCGCATGATGCAAGCGAGTGATTCTGCGACTACATATATTCGTATAATAAAAGAGGACAAGGCCGGATGATAAAATCCCAACGCAATACTTCGGGGAAGACATGATACGCGGAATTTTATACCACAGAATAAAATCCTGGAGATAACGAGATAATCAATTACATCAATTTCTTGTTAATTGAAAATTAAACGATTCTGGAATCTTTTTTTTTCTTTTTTTGTCTCGTCTCATTAGTGGATCACCGCTTCATTGCATAGAATCGATTACTGTTACGAAAGACATTGCATAACCGCGTAGCACCGTAATCGATTCTATAGTAAATTACTATACCGCTGGGAAGAAAGAAATTAATACAAAAAGAAGTGAATGAAAGAAAAAAAAATAATAATAAAAAATTCAAGTCTGTCCCGCACAAAGACGACTACTACTTTCACTTGTGTCGGGTGGCTCGCGCCGATCCGCTCGCAGCCTCCTTGGTACAAGGAAAGTGAAAATCTAAGCAGGTAGAGATACACGTATAAATGCGCAGAGATGAAAATCAGCTAGTATGGGTCTAATAAATTTATTCAATCTCCTCGAGGTTGGTACAAGCAGCGAGGAGTCGATGATATTTCTAGAGATGTTAAGAATTTCGAGAAAAATTACCGTTACAAAATCGGTATAAATATGACAAATCAATTAATGAGTCCGATTCGTGAACGAGACGTTAATTTTCATAGATTGGACTCTGAGGATTTGATATCGCGTGCTTAAAGTTGTTTAGAGTATTAAAAGAGACGTATATACTTTCGAAAAATGAGAGTTCATAGGAATACATTTTCGTGGATTTCTCGTCGAGTTAATAACCATGAAGCGTCGTTCAAGTTCACCGCGGCAAAAGTTCGAACGTAATAAACTCACGATTTCTTGAAACAACGGAATGAAGAAAAAAAGAAAAAAATTTAACGATTCATACCGCGTACTCGGTATTTCCATATATCTACTCAACGTTGTTGTACGTACTGAAAAATTTCATGGTCGAGAGTCACTCAGGGTCGTTTAACTCCGCAATGTCCACCGACCGCAACCTTTGCTTTATGTACTTATTGGAAATATGAACAATTAACGTTCCGTTTTCTCCGAAAATACCCCAGAAAAACGATTCATCTGAATCTGGACCTACTAAATAATAGTATATTACGATACTAGTGCAAAAGGTCTGTTTTCGCACGAGTGGGAGGTTTGTCGCCCGAGCAAAGCGAGGGTGACAATCTCACGAGTGGAAAAACGACTTTTGCACATCTATCGAACCAAATTTTATATCACAAACGTGGGTGAAGTCCGATTATACGCACGCTCGCGTGCGTAAAGTCGCACTTCACGCACGGAGTGATATAAATAGATTTTTCAGTAGGTTCAGATTTAAATGAATCATTTTTTCTAGGTGCAGTGAGAAATATGCTAATCCACAAGTTAGAAGAAGTAGATCCGCAATCTCCTCGATCACATATTGAATCTACGATGGCTTATGCACGACCTCATGAACCTCGACTGGTTTCAACGCCAACGCGACGAGAAAATCCGTTTCCTAGCATCCAAAGACGTAAAACGTTCACGATACACGTTGGCAATGCAGATAAGTGCACTGCAGGAGATATGAGAGGCATAAAGTCACTGGGTTCACGATGTATTATAAAGATTCGAACAATGAATTCGAGACGATATTCTACACAGAGTGAATAAATTTTGTTCATTACAAAAACAAAAAAATCGTTGTTTTCCCTAACAGAAGCAATTGATAGACGAATTTTTCGAGGAACTCAATTAATTCCGAGGTGAGAGAATAATTCTGATATTACGATCGCGTTGTTACGTGAGTCTTGATGCATTTTTTTCTGAGACATAATCGAAAGTGAAATTTATAACGCGAATAGAGGCATAAAACGAACGTCGATTAAATGAATCAAGCCGGTGTTGCATAACTACGTCACTTATGTGACCGAGATTGACAATCGAATTACTCACATGCCCTAATAAAATGACGTAATTAAGGCCTCGATAGCCGGACGTTATACACTCTTATAATAACGTGAAGAAATGACTATTCGTTTCCGAGAAAAGGCTTTCGAAGGCGACCTTTGAATACTGCAACCTTATAAGAAGGGAGTGTATCCGGAATCCTTGAGAATAAATTTCGTCGTTCTTGTCTCAATTTCGTGGTGGCCATTATAAAGAGTTAAAAATAATGCCCTGACTTTTTATGACCAAATTATATGATGACATGAACAATTTCATGGACTTTTCCATTACTTCCCTGACCATTTTTCGGTATTACTGACTTTTCCCTGACCAGTTTTTGAATTCTCTGACTTTTCCATCACTTCCCTGGCCATTTTTCGGTATTCCTGACTTTTCCCTGACCAGTGGTCACCATGAATTTCTGTTACCATGAGTTTTTGAGAGACTTTGATCGAGGATACGGAGCTGCAGAGTCGTGTGAGGCAAACATGTCACCTGAAAACGCCTTCGCAACGAAAGTGAAGTTTCTACGAGGACGCGTGACGGTCTACCCCCGACGCGATTCAGTTTCGGAGCTTCGTTCTCGCGGAGTTAGGTAACGGTCTACAACGGCAATACACAGTCGTATAACAACCTTTGAGAAACAGTCTTAGAACGAAGTCAGATGCGAAGAGGTAGTCTTTGATCCGAGCCTCCAGCGGCCAGCCGGTACCATAGGGTCAGAATCTGGTGTCTTCTAGAGTTCAGTTTCAATCTTATTCTACGAACAATTCATCGTTTTTCTAATTTTTCAAAAAAGGACAAATTCATGATAGATAAGACTCTCGATCGTTATTCGGATGTGTGTCAAGTTGTCGTGATGTGATTCGAATCACAGTGAAGTGACGATTCGGAATACCTGGACCACCTCGATTCATGTAGGTGTCAGGTCAACTTATTCACTAATCGAATTAATAATAATAATAATTATTATAAGAAGAAGAAACTTGACATTATGAGTATTGGCAGATTTGGAATTCAGAATTTCGCTTCACTTTCACATAATACTCGAAAAAAAAATTGTATTACTTTGTTTTGACAAATCCTTCATTCCAATATAGAAGATAAGTTCGAGGATAAAGGAATGTGACGAAAATCCGAAGCCTGTTAGATTTCAGGCGCTCCTTGACCTTTTCGCATATTTTATAACGTCGACGAAATTGATTAGGAATTGATATCGCTATCGATATCGATAGTGAAGAAAGGAACCCAATCAATAAACCAACAGTCCGATGAACCCTGAATAATTGATAGTGAAAAGTAGGGTGTAAAATATAGACAATTGACTAATAATCTTTCGATTGATTGATAATTTGGAACGATACACGAGGTAAATGACTCCGTTTATAACGCTAATGTAATTACAAGGCTTTCTTTGTTACCGCTAATAATAAACTGAATATAATTCAATGTCCTCTTGTCAAGATTACAGAGTCGATCGCCTTGGGCGTAATTTTTTATCCGATTAATTCCTGCTATTGAAATGAAACGACGTACGTTATTCAAATTTACTATCCATCACTCGTTGTTTTATTGGATGAAGAAAAAATAAAATCAATGACGCCAATGGAAAGACGAAGGAACTTTATTTTTCTTATTCACTCGAATAAATGAATAGATAATGAATGAAAATGACTATTTCACAATCGGGTGTAAATATAATCAATGGGTTCCTAAAACTCGTTACGAAATCATGCAAATTCTATTTAGATGTTACAACAGACGAGATAGAGACTGCCAACAGTCTTCGGAATTAAAAAACGCTTGTAAATCAATAAATGATTGTTAATCGTGTGCCTACCTAAGCCGCATGTCATCTCCACATGGGAGACAGCAGTACGGACACATCGAGTAGTTGCACGTATCCATGGTATCTTCTTCTTCTTCTTCGACAACTCGACAGAGATCATTTATCGATTATATAGACACAGGAATGTCGATATGACAAGCGTGAAATTTTGTTAACACAAATAAAATACAAGACAAGACAAGGCAGGGAAAGAAACCCGTCTGCACCAACAATTTTGTACCAACTGCCAATCGAGTGTCATAATGTCATGATTAATAATCGTAGTCTTGAGAGAGAGAAGAAAGTCGAAGATCTGATCGAAACAGCAAATTGTTTTGATGAGAATGATCAGAGGGCGAGCGACTGCGACTCGGCTAGTTCCTCTTCTATGTTCATTATTATTATTTCGATGCTGTAAAAGCTAATTTGTTTCATTATAGGATTAAATTAACGTCCCACGTGAAAATTGACTTTAATCGGGGAAAACTGTCTAGAGCCCCACTAGGGCCCTACCAGAAATGCCAGGCTCGTTTCTAGCGGGGCCCCAGACAGTTTTCCCCGATTAGAAGCTAATTCTACACGGGGTTCGAAAATAGAATTTCACCTATCAGGGAAATCATGAAAGTTATATATTCCGTATCCTAGGAATTCCTTGAACTAGAAACGTTTGGATCAACCTCTCCGACGATTTGTTAATTACAGTGATAAATCGTTGTTCGATTTTATAAAAAAAATAAATAAATACACGAAGGGGTAACCGTGAACTTGTAACTTGTAAATAAGTCTCGTTGTAATTCAACGCGACTCTTCTGTGCATCCTGAAAAGTTAACCGTGACCGTTTGAACTGTTTTGTATGCACATCGGGAAAATCTCGTTATTTCGAAAGCTAGAAATTCATTGTCAAGACTATGGTGTGACTCCCAAATGAAATCTCTGGTACGACTCAGATTCGACACCGTATGGGTTGAAGAATTGATTTTCCAATATCGTATAATCATTTTTTCTTTTCGATTTTCAATATGAAAAAGAAATTCATGGTACGATGGGTGGCTAAAATGTGAAAGCAGTTGTACGTAATATGCGGAATGTCTCGTGGTCACCAAATTGTGTAACAACCCTAAATTATACCGTAAATTATTTACACAAACTTTTAAGAGGCCAAATTTAACGTAATATTTACCCCGGTAGTTAACCAACTTCGTGGTACTACAAGTAACTTTTCTCTCACGTCTCACTCTCACTTTTTTCTTGTTCTTCTTCTCTTCGATTCCCCGTTATTCGTGTAGGCAACCCATGTTACGTAATATCATGACCTTTGGAAGAAACGATCCATGAAGAAATCCACCTCAAATTTTATGCTAATTATGATCATGTTTCTATTCCTTTTTTTTTATCGTTGACTATAATAATTTTGTGCTATTCAAATAGTTCCTCCAATCGCGATAATCAATTACTGAAGACGTAGTGCGATTCCGTTTATCCCCTCGGTTATTAATCTCCGTAATTACACGGTCTTATCACCGACGGATGTTTCAGGTTTTCTACCATAAAGTTCATCGAGTATTCGCGCGTACAAATGAGTGGAATTATATACCTTCCACTTATAAATGTGCTAATCTAAGCTCAGATACCTGTAGGTATTCCTTTACTTTCTTATTTTCAACACGGGGAAGACCTGCGAGAACTGCAGCCGCTTATATTAATTATACTATCGGATGATTTTCAATCTTCAAATAACTTCCTGAGAATATTCGAGATTCGATATTTGTACGAATACCTCATGGTTCGACAGTGTTTTTGCTAGTTTTTCTTTTAGTGAACTGCATATGCGAAGATTATGATAAAGATTTGAGATACAAATACGAGAACCGGGCGACAATAAGTAGAAAGAAAATTTCCATATACAGATATCGCGTCAAATCTGGATATGCCAGTTCCGGTGGTATGTAACAACATATTTTGGATTATACTTTCACTACTGATCGTGGCCGAGGCGACCGCAGTACCGCTGACATTGCTTAATATATGCAAGATTTCGCAGCAAAAGTGCCAAATTCCGCGAAACGTCTTAAGTAATAAATTTTTTTTTAAAATTTTTTTTTTAAATCTTACACGTGGAGATCGAAAGTCAATTTCACACTCAGTAATATATGTATTACCTCTATGCCTATTTGATGAAATATAAAAAGTAAACTTAATTAAATCCTAGGCTATCTCCTAGCTCTTCGAGTAAAACTGACCAGATATCGCGCTGGCCGCGAGTTTTTTTTTGCAAAACTAGTTTTCAGGTATAGAGTTTTACGTTTTTGGCACGACCCTGATCTTCGCGAACTTCGTGGCCTTGTCCGGGATACCCACATCGACGATGCTACATCCGGATGAAGAACGTTCATTTTTTATTTCCGAATATTTCAATTTCATCGATCAATTATTGTTCAATTATCGCTTATCGGGTTAATATGGCTCAGTAATTTTAAGCGGTGGACCGGAGATTGAATTCTATTGACTGCAGTGGGGATAGTCAGTCTAATTTAGGGCGTGAGATAACCGTATGTTCAGAACAGGAAGTGTTCGAAAAATATACTTCCGTTACCGCACTGGGGCTATTATTAAATAACATCCAGGCTCTCTCTCGAGTTTTTATATAAATTCCGCAATTTTTATTGTCTCTCACTTTTTAAAAATTCTATTCAACTATATATATATATATATTTGTTTCAATAGATAAGTGAATGAAACATAGTTTTTATTAACGCAAACTATAATCTCGTAGTCAGAGTTCAGAGTTGAAATTGTTAGAAAGCATAGCGAGCTGATAAATTAGATTGTTTTATTTATTTATTTATTCTTGTTGCTCGTTTTCTTCGATAATTCGCTGATAAAGTCGACAAAACGATATGGTCAACGTGGTAGTGAATAAAAAGATAGAAACTAGAGAAAATATTGTATATATTATAGAAAATTGAATCGGTGCAGTAATCGTAATCGCTCACGTATGCAAGTCGTACGTATACGTAATTTAAAGCAACGTGTTCGTTATGCCCTTGCCATAAAGAAACAGTGAAAGTGTATGGTCTCATATTATTTCTTTCGAAGTCTTTCGAGCACAGGCAGAGCAATTCTACGCGGTATAATAATTATACCTTTATTGTAAATGTGCCGAATGACGATATCACCATGAGATTACACACAGAAATCTCTATTCGTAAATTATTGTCTCTCTCGTTGTATGCAAAGATCGTTATGGATGAAATATGACGATTAAATTATCAGAGATAATTATGAGTGTAGCCTGGCTAACGAGACACTGAACATTTTATGCAGTATACAAATAAAATTCTTCTGTCCGGACGTATTTGAATTTAATAGAACAGTTAATCGAGATTTGATAGTTAAAGAAGAATTTAAGAAATGACTGAGTCGATAGAATATCAAAATTGATTCAGTGGTTGATTTTTTAATTCCAGGACGTTAAAAACGTAAGGAAATTAATTTAGACCGAAATTAGATTCAATTCATTCGTGTTATCAGTAATCATGAAGAAAAAAAAAATTGCAGAAAGAAGAATCTATTCCTCTTGAACATAATACGATTTGACAGCTTTGTCCTTTTCGATGTCCTCTATTCCTGGATAATATTGACCAAAATTGTTCTATTTCTATTCTAATCATCAAAGCATAACGTGCGAATCGAATCTCAAAATTAGGGCAGCTAGAATACCTATAAGAAAAGTATATGATACTTTCAGCAGAATGGCACGTATTCTCCTGCCAGCTCTCCTGTGGCTGGTCTTAATAGTCGCAAGCAGAGCAGCGATAGTTCCACCACCATGGGCGAACCCTTCGAACAACCCTTGCGCGGCTCAACCTCGAGGATGGCAACTGCTGTATTGGCCAGCAGATGGAAAATGTTACAAAATATTTCAGGCAAGTGTAAAGATTGCGATAATGATATAGAAGAATAAGAAAACAAAACTTTATTGGAACTTTCATTCTCTCAGATCGGATTCCCCTGTCCTCAAACAATGGAACTCGGACCAGCCGTAGAAGGCGGAGGAACGGTAGCCGAATGCAGATGCCCTCCCGGAACGGCACAGTCTCCGAGAGACGCTCTATGCCATTCTATATTCACTAGGGGATCCTGTCCCAAGGGACAGTACTTTGCACCTGTACCAGACGTTAGCGGTAAATCGAGGTATGTGACCGAGAAGCTATTATTTTCAATTTTTATATCATAAACTAGGATTGATCGTTAAAGGAAAACTGTTTTTATTCTAAAGTTCAAAACCGCGATGGGGAGTGTGCCGAGAGCCAGAGTCCTGTTCCGAAATAAGCGAAGTATTCTGGCCACGAGACGGTAAATGTTACCCAAAATTGACCCGAGGTCCGTGTCCAAGGGGCGAGCTACTGGTGATCGGAGAAGATAATTTAGCGGTGTGTTCCTGTTCTTCGGAAGGAGAATTGGGGAGATATCATTGGCCAGGAGAAGGAGGAGGTTGCCACGAGCATTACACAAAGGGTCCTTGCTCCGAAATAGGGGAGTTATTCTTGCCTGGAGGATTATGCGGGTGTAACGACGGTCTTCCGCACTATAATCAGGACTCAAAGCTCTGCTATCAGCTCGGTAACGACCATAGATAATCTAGAATATAACTTCCAGGCTTTTTTTTACGTCCCACTGACTCCTGAATGTATTTTTTGTCAAGGCGGACCGGGACCCTGCGCAATGGGCCATCACTTCGTGGTCACGACCCAGGATCCCGACGATCTTCTGGAGCCGATAAGGGCCAAGTGCGTCTGCAAGCCTGGCCACGTTCTCTACGAGAATGGCTTGTGCTACAGAATTCACACCAGAGGACCCTGCAGCAACGGCGAAATGCTTCTGAACTCGACCACTTGCATTCCGGTGCCATGTAAACGGGGGAGACTCTACTTCCCGCAAGAAAAAACGTGCTACAAAATCGGCGCCAAAGGACCGTGTCCGAGCGGACAGATAGTTTTGTACGACTACAACGTGAGACCATCTCTGGACGGTATAAGCTACAACGGAGTCTGTGGCTGCACAAATGCGCTCAGAGAATCTGGTAAATGTTCGGAAGACGTGGAGGAGAGTTGCGCCAGCACTCCGGGAATGGCAGTGATAAATAAAACGTGTTACAAGCTTTACACTCAAGGGCCATGCGCGGAGGGAGAATGGCTGGTGGCTCAGAGGGCGCCAAGAATCGATTTATGGCAGATCGAAGAAGAGGAGACGATACCGAAGGCGAGATGCGAGTGCAGACCGGGGTACAAAAGGATAACAGAAAGTACGGAAGTTTCTGAAGTAGAAAGTAACAGTTTAATATCACCCGGTGGATGCCAGCCACCTGCCGTTAGCCTGGCGAGATTTTTAAACAAGCAGATTAAGTCCGTTAACTTTTAAGCGTTACTGTTAGAACTAGAATTAGGTGAGAATTAAGTCAGTTGCTCGAGCTTTGAATAATCCATATTATGTTATAGTGACTTTAATGAAACAGCTTTAGTGGCTAAACAAATTGTGATAATGACCGTTGCTGCGTAGCGGATGATTTAGTACCGTATGAAAGTTACCAGTCTTTTTATTAAACAGAATAGTGTTAAACATTTTGGGTCTAATTAAATTTTAAGAAAAGATTAACATAACTTAGACTTTTTTTTAAATATAATTTCCTAACAATCGTCTCTTCGCCTCCCAGTAGAGGGATTAGGGACTCTAAAACTTTATTTATTTGATAACTAACAATAATTTTTTAAACTTTTGTAAATATGACTATCCATTAAAACTATCTCATTATCTTTCAGACTAATGTTCTTATTTCTGTAAATAAAGACTGAATGTACTCACTGATATTTGTGCTGAAAATCTCCGACCTGCTGCTCCAGCCCGTGTCCCTGTTGCTCCTTGAACCGAACTTCTCGCTCTAGAGCCGCTATCCTTTCCGTCTTCTCGTCCAGATTCATCTGTAAAGACAACAATAAATTACGTCGACAGTCTTCCAAATAGAAATCCCTAAGATTCTAGTAGATCGAAAACAATTACCAATAGTTGGTCCTTCTCCTGATCCAACTGCGCCAAATTTGCCCTCAACATGTTCGACTCCTGCTTCAATTCTTTGACTTGATTGTCGAGCTGCATTTGCTGTTGTTCTATGTTTCGCTTATGATCCATCATCTTGTTCAATTCAGTTTCAGACTGACCGAGCTGACCCTGAACGTCGCCGAGAGCCTGGTCTGTCTGCTCTTGCAAAGCTCTGTAGAAAATCAATGGTTTGAAATTATTCCCATGATTGAGCAGAGTAGTTTTTTTTCCTGAAACAAACCTCAGTTGAAAGTATTGAGTTCGCTGCGTGGTCAACTCCTCCTTGGTTCGTCTCAGTTCCTGCCTCAAATCTTCCAGCTGGTCTTCCAGCCCGTTTATAGTGGCACGTCGAGTGCCTTGAGATAGCATCAAATCCTGTCTTTCGGTTTCCAGTTGTTTCAGCCTCGACTCGGCATCCGATAGACTTTCCCTCAATCTTCGCTGTTCGGATGTGTGAGCATCCACCGCTATCTGTTCCAACGAGATTCGAACACTCGTTCACAAACAAGATCGCACTCTTCCATACTTACGAACGGGGCATGCATTACATTGGCGAGGAATTGGATACAAAGTACATAAACATTTCAAATATCCGCTGATGTTCAATAGGAGGGGTCATTTCATGAGCTAACTCTATAGTTATAAGTAGAATGGTTACAACCAACAAGGAAAACGAGGAATTATTGGGATTCGTTAAACCGAAGGATATTCACCTTGAGCCTTTCGCGCAACGCGTCCCTTTCTTCAGCCAGTCGATCAACGTCGGCCCTAGCTGTGTCTCTCTCGCGCTCTAGGCGTTCTAACATCACCTGAAAACAAAATACATCAAGATTGTGTCGAAAAAATCGATTTCAGAGCCTGAAATTTAAAGGATCTCACCTTTGTCGAGCCTGCGTCACCACTGGATGGGGACGGTGTAGTGGAACAGATGCAGGGACCTGATGGTCGACGAGGACTGCAATTGATACAAGCTCTTCTTTGCTGGCTCTTTGAAGTTTGCAATCTGGCTTCTAGGTTGAATTTCTCTCGATCCAAAGCCTTCTTTTCTCGCTGTAGTTCGGCCATTGCTTGTTCCTTCTCGTTCAATTGGCGACGTAGTTCACAAGCCTGGGTCCACAAGTCGGCCTAGTTGAAAAATACACTTTGAACGTACTTGGAGAAAATTTGAGTTTTCGTGGGAGTGTAATTGTTTGTCAATTGGATTTTTCTCTAAACCGTGGCTAAGATAGAAAATGAGGAAATTCGATTTTTGGATTCTTCCTTTGACTTGTGATGATAGATAAATGGGTGGGAGTAGAAGCCAAAGCTTCCTGATAACCAGCGACGATTGTGGAAAATACTTTCTTACGTTATCTCCGTTTGAAATCAAGTTGAACTCTTCTCTGAACTTGTTGTACTCGTTTCGATAGTAGTCCCTCTCTGTTTCCAGTCTCTCTATAGTTTTCTTCAACTGTAATAAAGTAACAAGGAATAATAAATATAAATAATAAAAATAACTCATTTCAGTTTCAATTGAAGCTCACAGATTGTATGATTGAGTCTTTCTCATTTTCGCTTTTCTGGTTTTCTGAGTTCCTCAGTCCGGCGGATGCGATGTTTGAAACATCTTTAGAAACCTCGTCCTCTCTGTGACCGTTAAAACTGGGTCTGTTTATAGTCGGCGAAGTAGTCTGACTTTTTCCTGCTACGGAGACAAAATATCGAATATAAAATGAGATAATGTGAGTCCATGTCGGGTTTTAATTAATTTTTCAAAGTACCCGTAGTTTTTTTCTTCAGTATTTTCTTTCCTTTATTCTTATCATTCTTTTCCCCCTTTTCTTTATGTTTTTCCCTCTCATCCCCACCACCACCACCACCACCACCACCATTCGCATACGTTTGATTCTTCAAAATGTTGTTAGAAGATTCCAAGTGAGTAATTTCTCTGGTTAGTTTCTCTATCGCGTCGTTTAAATCTTTTTCTGTAAATTTTAATATTCTATTTCAATATCGAATATCTATATTCTACACACACAGAGGACCAGGATCTCATCTCAGGAACTCTAAGAGCTCTACGGTCTCTCGTCAACATTATTAGGTACTTTACCGATAATAGTTAGCTGATTAATCCTATCGGTCATTTGTTTTTTTTCGTCCAAAGTCGATTCCAGTACGCGTTGTATGTTTCGTTTCTCCAATTTACATCCCTCAAGATCAGCCCTGAGCTCTTGCGCCTCTCTTCGCTCAACAGTCAGCTCACTTTCCAGCACATGGACCTGAGTCATCAGATCCTCAACTTTCTCCTGTAAGATTTTCAAACGTTATACAGATGTATTCGAGAAACTATAATCAATATCTCACCTGCAGCCTGGACACTCTCCTGTTATTCTCTTGCACAGCGCTGTTACAGTCTGCCTCAACGGCTAGGGCGATGTGGTCAATGTCTCTGAGCTCTTTTTCGAGTTCTTCATTGCGTTCGGCTAGCTTCAAGGCTCGGGACATTGCTTCGTGTTGCTTTGACATGGAATCTGTAACGTTTTAACAGTTGATGAGTTATAGATGAACGAGAGATCGTTTCAAAACGTTTATTACATACCTTTGAGCTGCTCTTCCAAATCCTGTTTAGCACGTTCTAATATTTTCAAATCCCCAACGTCTCCGTAATGATTTTTCTCAGCCTTTTTACAGAAACAGTCTTTTGTGACTGCTGCAAGAGGACGACCACCGTCTAACATCTTCTTAAGTCGTATTATCTCCTTTTCCTTCGTAGCTAGCTATAAAAATGGCAAGAAATTCGTGTTTTCTTATAATCTAACACGAAACTTGTACGATGCACAGTATTTCGTGCGTTCAATTTGTTAGAGCAATGCCATCACCTCAGTTTCCCAGACGTTGTGTTAGATGAGAGACAGAGATTTCAAGGAAGAATCCAAAACCGTTGAATAATTATTCATCAAAGATATAATACCTGCGATTTAAGTGTACGTGTGTTGTCGCTCTGTACCGAAAGTTCTCCCTTTAGTTTTGTTACCTCACGATTAAGGCAGTTCATCCTGTGATCGGCCATTTCCATTAAATCAACAACGTGCGGATCTACGCTGCTAGAGCTCGGAAATGCGGCCGAGCTGCTTCCCGTTCTCGGCAGGGGATCCGCCTCGAGCGTCGGTCTCCGCAGGGGATAACAGGCGCGTTTTTTCGTTGCTGTAAAAGATTCGCGATTCATTGAAGTCGGTGAATCAAAGAATTGCATCGTTTCTAGATAAAAATAAATATCATTACCAAGACTAGTGTTGCTTATTACCGGCTTACAACATTTGCCTTGTAGTTCGAGGATCTTGGAACTCTTTCCAGCCGACTCGGTCTCAAGTTCTTTAATTTTTTTAACTTGTCTCGCCGATAGCAGCTGCAGATCGTTGGCCTCGGATTCCAGCTTTCTCACTTGCTTTCTCAGCAGCTTGATTTGCTTCTGATGGGATTCATTGGTATCGAGCAGTTTCAAGTGCAGCTGGTTGCACTCCTGCACTAGCCTCGCGTTGTCGCACTTGTAAGGCTCGGTCGCCAGTTGCAGCTGACTACATGCCTGAAATTATTAAAACGTTACGAATCGACGAACGATAAATTCGCACCAGTTTTTGGGTTTATCGCGACATTAATTTCATTTCATCAGATAATCATTCTGGATTTTGATTACACTCTACTTTTGATCTCTCGATCTGTTTGAACGTGATTACGCGAATTCAAAAACCGTACGCTTACCACCTGTTACGATTACGTCATACGTCAAACGGCAAACAAACTGACGCGCCGATTTTGATCGTGTTTTGTTATTGAGGGTCATAAATAAATGACGAGGGTATATTTCTATAAACTCACCTCTATATTGTCCTGTGCGACTGATTTGAAGTGTTTCAGACTGTCGGTGGTCTGAATAAGATCCGCTAAAAGTCGTTCTATCAGGGGCAGAGCGTCGAGCGACAATGCTTGCCGGTAACCTAAACGGTCCAAATGTTTCCTCACTATCCGATACCTCTCGGCTAAGTTATAATCTTCCTCCATCGCGCTCTGGATATTACTTAATTATCCTCGAATATTTTAACGAACACATTTATTAGCGGTAGACGGTCTCGTTTGTTTGTAAATACAGACACTCAAGTTTGGCTTGAGGGTCAATCGAACGGCTTGAAGTTGGCTTCTGGATTTGACGGCAGTTGTGTGTTGATGAAAATAATTTTTACCGATCACATTCAACATTCTATCAATAAAACAGTCTAACTACGTTTGTTGATTAATGTTATCGTCATATCGCGCGATTGTAGCATAATTTTTTCATGCATATCGCGATGTTTACATCCGCCATGACACCACGCTCTCGATGACACCAGTGTTGCCAACTCACGAATGTGAAATTCCGCTATTAGTACTGGAAAATTCCGCTCAAATTCCGTTAACGCCATGCGTTAATTTTCCACTGGCATTCCCCTAGCGTTATTTTCCGCTCAAATTTGAAAATAATCGGCTACAGCTATTTTTTTTCGTGTATATAAAATTATTCATGCATGACGTTACGGGGAGTCAGAAGAAAAACTATTCCCTCGCGACAAGTCGACAACATTAAAATAACCTAATTTTAGACAATTTGATGATTTTTTTTTAATTCCACTGTTTCTGTCAATTTCCGCTATAAAAAAATATTTTCCGCTGAATTTTCCGCTGACCGCTAAATACGAAATTTGCCCGCCAAGCCCTTACCAGAATCCGCTAAATCTGGCGGATAATCCGCTAAGTTGGCAACACTGGATGACACTGACCATGGAGTAGAAGGAGACATAAAAATACATTCCTCAAAGAAAAGTGTGTCTCACGGTATAGGGGGCGCTGCGAACAGCCGAAAACCGCAGAGATCCGGGCTAACACGGAGACTATGCACGTAGATTCAAATTTCAAACCGTTAGTAATTCTGTGATGAAAATGGGTAAGACGTGCGCGATTCCGAGTTGCACCACGGGGAGTAAAAGTGCGATTAGAGCTGATAAAGAACGAAAAGTAAAAAACAAAAGTCTTTTCAAAGCGCCGAAGGTGAGTTAACAGGTTAGGTTCGGGACATGGTATTCGAATACAATTGTAATGCAACTAATTCTGATTTTTTCTGTTTCAACGAGGATATTGTCGCCTTCGAGAAATGGAAGCAGGTCGCAGCTTGTAATAATTTTTAATTATCAGACAAAAATCCACCAGAATCGGACGAAAATACTGTTGAAGCTAAAATGGAGAATATCGTAAAGTGAGATTTCGATACATTCAGTGAATCATATCGCACCATGAAACTCCCGAGCGACAAATGGGCTGCAGCTTCTAACGGAAGAAGCAGATTCACACAACTCACGTCGGTTCAAGATGAAGATTTACAGAGAGGACTCCGAATATACCACGGTATGAAAATTGAAACCTTACTGGATAGTCGGCCGGTCAATCTGCAGTGCACATCCCCCAAAGAGTCAAAGTCATCTGGTAGAATTTTTGGACACGGTCGCAAAGCTGAAGGTTTGTAGGACTGCGATCACTAAAAAAAAGTGAAGTGAACTTTGCCGTAGCCCAAATCCGCTCCTCTTCTCTCAGCGGCACAGTGAATTTCGGTGGAGCCCAAATCCGCTCCTCTTCTCCCAGCGACACAGTGAATTTCGGTGGAGCCCAAATCCGCTCCTCTTCTCCCAGCGACACAGTGAATTTCGGTGGAGCCCAAATCCGCTCCTCTTCTCCCAGCGACACAGTGAATTTCGGTGGAGCCCAAATCCGCTCCTCTACTCTCAGCGGCATAGTGAATTTCGGTGGAGCCCAAATCCGCTGCTCTACTCTCAGCGGCACAGTGAATTTCGGTGGAGCCCAAATCCGCTGCTCTACTCTCAGCGGCACAGTGAATTTCGGTGGAGCCCAAATCCGCTGCTCTACTCTCAGCGGCACAGTGAATTTCGGTGGAGCCCAAATCCGATGCCCTTCTCTCATCGGCATAGTGAAATGTGCCGTAGCCCAAATCCGATGCCCTTCTCCCAGGGGCATAGTGAAATATGCCGTAGCCCAAATCCGATGCCCTTCTCCCAGGGGGATAGTGAAATATGCCGTAGCCCAAATCCGATGACCTCCTCTCATCGGCATAGTGAAATGTGCCGTAGCCCAAATCCGATGCCCTTCTCCCAGGGGCATAGTGAAATATGCCGTAGCCCAAATCCGATGCCCTTCTCCCAGGGGGATAGTGAAATATGCCGTAGCCCAAATCCGATGACCTCCTCTCATCGGCATAGTGAAATGTGCCGTAGCCCAAATCCGATGCCCTTCTCCCAGGGGCATAGTGAAATATGCCGTAGCCCAAATCCGATGCCCTTCTCCCAGGGGGATAGTGAAATGTGCCGTAGCCCAAATCCGATGCCCTTCTCCCAGGGGGATAGTGAAATGTGCCGTAGCCCAAATCCGATCCTCTTCTCCCAGGGGGATAGTTAAATGTGCCGTAGCCCAAATCCGATCCTCTTCTCCCAGGGGGATAGTGAAATGTGCCGTAGCCCAAATCCGATGCCCTTCTCCCAGGGGGATAGTGAAATGTGCCGTAGCCCAAATCCGGTCCTCTTCTCCCAGGGGATAGTGAAATGTGCCGTAGCCCAAATCCGGTCCTCTTCTCCCATCGGCATAGTGAAATGTGCCGTAGCCCAAATCCGATGCCCTTCTCCCACCGGATAGTGAAATGTGCCGTAGCCCAAATCCGGTCTTCTCCCATCGGCATAGTGAAATGTGCCGTAGCCCAAATCCGATGCCCTTCTCCCAGGGGATAGTGAAATGTGCCGTAGCCCAAATCCGATGCCCTTCTCCCAGGGGATAGTGAAATGTGCCGTAGCCCAAATCCGATGCCCTTCTCCCAGGGGGATAGTGAAATGTGCCGTAGCCCAAATCCGATGCCCTTCTCCCAGGGGGATAGTGAAATGTGCCGTAGCCCAAATCCGATGCCCTTCTCCCAGGGGGATAGTGAAATGTGCCGTAGCCCAAATCCGATGCCCTTCTCCCAGGGGGATAGTGAAATGTGCCGTAGCCCAAATCCGATGCCCTTCTCCCAGCGGCACAGTGAAATATGCCGTAGCCCAAATCCGATGCCCTTCTCCCAGGGGGATAGTGAAATGTGCCGTAGCCCAAATCCGATGCCCTTCTCCCAGGGGCATAGTGAAATATGCCGTAGCCCAAATCCGATGCCCTTCTCCCAGGGGGATAGTGAAATATGCCGTAGCCCAAATCCGATGCCCTTCTCCCAGGGGGATAGTGAAATGTGCCGTAGCCCAAATCCGATGCCCTTCTCCCAGGGGCATAGTGAAATGTGCCGTAGCCCAAATCCGATGCCCTTCTCCAAGCGGCACAGTGAAATATGCCGTAGCCCAAATCCGATGCCCTTCTCTCATCGGCATGAGTGAAATATGTTTTACGTACGTGGCCAAATCGATGCCCTTCTCCCAGGGCGGCATAGTGAAATGTGCCGTAGCCCAAATCCGATGCCCACTTCTCTCCCAGAGGATAGTGAGAATATGCCGTAGCCCAAATCCGATGCCCTTCTCTCGCTCGGCATAGTGAAATATGCCGTAGCCCAAATCCGTGCCCTTCTCCAGGGGCATAGTGAAATGTGCCGTAGCCCAAATCCGATGCCCTTCTCCCAGGGGGATAGTGAAATGTGCCGTAGCCCAAATCCGATGCCCTTCTCCCAGGGGGATAGTGAAATGTGCCGTAGCCCAAATCCGGTCCTCTTCTCCCATCGGCATAGTGAAATGTGCCGTAGCCCAAATCCGATCCTCTTCTCCCATCGGCACAGTGAAATGTGCCGTAGCCCAAATCCGATGCCCTTCTCCCAGGGGGATAGTGAAATCTGCCGTAGCCCAAATCCGATGCCCTTCTCCCATCGGCATAGTGAAATGTGCCGTAGCCCAAATCCGATGCCCTTCTCCCATCGGCATAGTGAAATATGCCGTAGCCCAAATCCGATGCCCTTCTCCCAGGGGGATAGTGAAATGTGCCGTAGCCCAAATCCGATGCCCTTCTCCCAGGGGGATAGTGAAATGTGCCGTAGCCCAAATCCGATGCTCTACTACCAGGGGGATAGTGAAATGTGCCGTAGCCCAAATCCGATGCCCTTCTCCCAGGGGGATAGTGAAATGTGCCGTAGCCCAAATCCGATGCCCTTCTCTCATCGGCATAGTGAAATATGCCGTAGCCCAAATCCGATGCCCTTCTCCCAGGGGGATAGTGAAATGTGCCGTAGCCCAAATCCGATGCCCTCCTCCCAGGGGGATAGTGAAATGTGCCGTAGCCCAAATCCGATGCCCTTCTCCCAGGGGGATAGTGAAATGTGCCGTAGCCCAAATCCGATGCCCTTCTCCCAGGGGGATAGTGAAATATGCCGTAGCCCAAATCCGATGCCCTTCTCCCAGGGGGATAGTGAAACATGCCGTAGCCCAAATCCGATGCCCTTCTCCCAATATGCCGTAGCCCAAATCGATGCCCTTCTCCCATAGTGAAATATGCCGTAGCCCAAATCCGATGCCCTTCTCCCAAGGGGATAGTGAAACGTGCCGTAGCCCAAATCCGATGCCCTTCTCCCATCGGCATGGTGAAATATGCCGTAGCCCAAATCCGATGCCCTTCTCCCAAGGGGATAGTGAAACGTGCCGTAGCCCAAATCCGATGCCCTTCTCCCATCGGCATGGTGAAATATGCCGTAGCCCAAATCCGATGCCCTTCTCCCAAGGGGATAGTGAAATGTGCCGTAGCCCAAATCCGATGCCCTCCTCCCAGGGGGATAGTGAAATATGCCGTAGCCCAAATCCGATGCCCTTCTCCCAGGGGGATAGTGAAATGTGCCGTAGCCCAAATCCGATGCCCTTCTCCCATCGGCATAGTGAAATGTGCCGTAGCCCAAATCCGATCCTCTTCTCCCATCGGCACAGTGAAATGTGCCGTAGCCCAAATCCGATGCCCTTCTCCCAGGGGGATAGTGAAATGTGCCGTAGCCCAAATCCGATGCCCTTCTCCCAGGGGGATAGTGAAATGTGCCGTAGCCCAAATCCGATGCCCTTCTCTCATCGGCATAGTGAAATGTGCCGTAGCCCAAATCCGATGCCCTTCTCCCAGGGGGATAGTGAAATGTGCCGTAGCCCAAATCCGGTGCCCTTCTCTCATCGGCATAGTGAAATGTGCCGTAGCCCAAATCCGATGCCCTTCTCCCATCGGTATAGTGAAATGTGCCGTAGCCCAAATCCGATGCCCTTCTCCCATCGGTATAGTGAAATGTGCCGTAGCCCAAATCCGGTGCCCTTCTCTCATCGGCATAGTGAAATGTGCCGTAGCCCAAATCCGGTGCCCTTCTCTCATCGGCATAGTGAAATGTGCCGTAGCCCAAATCCGGTGCCCTTCTCCCAGGGGGATAGTGAAATGTGCCGTAGCCCAAATCCGATGCCCTTCTCCCAGGGGGATAGTGAAATGTGCCGTAGCCTAAATCCGATGCCCTTCTCTCATCGGCATAGTGAAATGTGCCGTAGCCCAAATCCGGTGCCCTTCTCTCATCGGCATAGTGAAATGTGCCGTAGCCCAAATCCGATGCCCTCCTCCCAGGGGGATAGTGAAATGTGCCGTAGCCCAAATCCGGTGCCCTTCTCTCATCGGCATAGTGAAATGTGCCGTAGCCCAAATCCGGTGCCCTTCTCCCAGGGGGATAGTGAAATGTGCCGTAGCCCAAATCCGGTGCCCTTCTCTCATCGGCATAGTGAAATGTGCCGTAGCCCAAATCCGGTGCCCTTCTCTCATCGGTATAGTGAAATGTGCCGTAGCCCAAATCCGGTGCCCTTCTCCCATCGGTATAGTGAAATGTGCCGTAGCCCAAATCCGGTGCCCTTCTCCCAGGGGGATAGTGAAATGTGCCGTAGCCCAAATCCGATGCCCTTCTCTCATCGGCATAGTGAAATATGCCGTAGCCCAAATCCGATGCCCTTCTCCCAGGGGCATAGTGAAATGTGCCGTAGCCCAAATCCGATGCCCTTCTCCCAGGGGGATAGTGAAATGTGCCGTAGCCCAAATCCGATGCCCTTCTCCCAGGGGGATAGTGAAATATGCCGTAGCCCAAATCCGATGCCCTTCTCCCAGGGGAATAGTGAAATGTGCCGTAGCCCAAATCCGATGCCCTTCTCCCAGGGGGATAGTGAAATATGCCGTAGCCCAAATCCGATGCCCTTCTCCCAGGGCATAGTGAATCGGCATAGTGCCGTAGCCCAAATCCGATGCCCTTCTCCCAGGGGGATAGTGAAATATGCCGTAGCCCAAATCCGATGCCCTTCTCCCAGGGGCATAGTGAAATGTGCCGTAGCCCAAATCCGATGCCCTTCTCTCATCGGCATAGTGAAATATGCCATAGCCCAAATCCGATGCCCTTCTCCCAGGGGCATAGTGAAATGTGCCGTAGCCCAAATCCGATGCCCTTCTCCCAGGGGGATAGTGAAATATGCCGTAGCCCAAATCCGATGACCTCCTCTCATCGGCATAGTGAAATGTGCCGTAGCCCAAATCCGATGCCCTTCTCCCAGGGGCATAGTGAAATATGCCGTAGCCCAAATCCGATGCCCTTCTCCCAGGGGGATAGTGAAATGTGCCGTAGCCCAAATCCGATGCCCTTCTCCCAGGGGGATAGTGAAATATGCCGTAGCCCAAATCCGATGACCTCCTCTCATCGGCACAGTGAATTTCGGTGGAGCCCAAATCCGCTCCTCTACTCTCAGCGGCATAGTGAATTTCGGTGGAGCCCAAATCCGCTGCTCTACTCTCAGCGGCACAGTGAATTTCGGTGGAGCCCAAATCCGCTGCTCTACTCTCAGCGGCACAGTGAATTTCGGTGGAGCCCAAATCCGCTGCTCTACTCTCAGCGGCACAGTGAATTTCGGTGGAGCCCAAATCCGCTGCCCTTCTCTCATTGGCATAGTGAAATGTGCCGTAGCCCAAATCCGATGCCCTTCTCTCATCGGCATAGTGAAATGTGCCGTAGCCCAAATCCGATGCCCTTCTCCCAGGAGGATAGTGAAATGTGCCGTAGCCCAAATCCGATGACCTCCTCCCAGGGGGATAGTGAAATGTGCCGTAGCCCAAATCCGATGCCCGTCTCCCAGGGGGATAGTGAAATATGCCGTAGCCCAAATCCAGTACCCTTCTCCCAGCGGCACAGTGAATTTCGGTGGAGCCCAAATCCGCTGTTCTACTCCCAGCGGCACAGTGAAATGTGCCGTAGCCCAAATCCGATGCTCTACTCCCAGTGGCACAGTGAATTTCGGTGGAGCCCAAATCCGCTCCTCTTCTCCCAGCGGCACAGTGAATTTCGGTGGAGCCCAAATCCGCTGCTCTACTCCCAGCGGCACAATGAATTTCGGTTATAGCCAGTTATTTTTACTGTTTATCAGAGGACATGAAATCCTTATCTGAATGTAGTTACATGGTTAGAGTAATATTGAAGAAATGAAGTATTCTTTTTAGTACATCTGCAGTTCGAATTCGACATTGCTCGTCATAAATGATATTGAAATTTTGCTGCTCGCCGGAATTCTACGGTTCTTGGCTGTTTGCAGCGCCCTCTATAACGTGGTATTTTTGTTGTTTACTATTTGTTTACTAAAACATGGTGAAACGCGTGATATATAAAGCGGATAACCGTAAAAATTGTGGGAGAACAGTTTTTTTTATGTAGTTAATTGCTTAATTATCTAGTTACGGAATAAAATTCTCTTACAATCGTTATGAGTTGAACACTATTTGAATCTCCCGCGCGTCAATGTCGAACATCAGCGCGGCGGTGGTGGACCAAGGTACCACATTACCCCCAATCGATTGCCTTTGCCAGCCACGCTAGGGAAACGTCTTTCCGGTAAAAGTTCTCGAGGAGGTTAGTCGTTCGAGTGACGGTCTCGTCCGGTTCATCATGACGTGAGTTTCGGAATCCGTTTATATCACAACGATCCTTGATATTTTCAACTAAATAAACCGTTTCTCTGCTGAATACGAATGTCTACAATCATTCGCCGATAATATTTCCACGCTCACGTCTCTGCGACGTAACAAACGCGTGTTAATCGATGCCCATATTCCATTCCTTGTTCGACACGCTGCATTAAATTCTTCGAGACTCTTTTTCACGCTTTATTTTATCGTATTTCTTCAGAATATCAACGCGTACGTTGTTTCTTACAGGTCGAAAGTGTCGCGTGACACGCTTTACGAGTGCGTAAATGCGGTGATCCAAAACTCCAAGGACAAACAGAGGAAGTTTGTGGAGACCGTTGAGATTCAAATCGGTCTGAAGAACTACGACCCTCAAAAGGACAAGCGTTTCTCAGGAACCGTAAAGTATGTCACTACCTGACTTTGAGATTTCTTTTCGGCTTCTAACCACAACGATCCAGCCTCTGGCTACAGATTCACCTTTGACTGTCAATTTTTTAACCAAAATTACACCGAAAAGATTTCATCATGTTACGTCAGGGAGCTGGGCTTCACCTGGCGGACCTGCACCCAGGGTCTTAAAAAAATTGGGAAGGTTTTTATAACCGACAAATTATTTATTCGCGGGTCTGTCTAACCTCCCTGACGGTAAGTAGCCTGCGACTTGTCTCATACATTGTAGAACGAATATCATTTTCAAGGTTCGAGCCTCTCTCCGTGCTCCGTGATGTAATTTAAGCATGTATTATCTGAAAACTTGTGTTGAAAACAACCAAACTGAGAGCACACCTTGATTCTTTGAAATTCTGGATAAACATCGCTAATCCACATGTTACTTATGAAACGACAACCAAATCGGATTACAGATTGAAGAACATCCCGCGTCCTAAGATGCAGGTGTGCATTTTGGGAGATCAGCAGCATTGTGACGAAGCCCAGGCACAAAATGTGCCTTTCATGGACGCCGAAGCTCTCAAGAAATTGAACAAGAACAAGAAACTTGTTAAGAAACTAGGTGAGACGATGATAGACGATACTTTAACTGCGCCTACTCGCGACACCTTCTATAAAAAGCACCTGATTAGTCCTGATTCGTAGCTGTTTAGGTTGTTGCCTAGAAGGAGATTAAATTCTGCACTGGGTGAGGACTTGATGCCAAATCATTTCGATCCTCAATCAGTGTAGAGACAATATCTGATGAATCCTCATCCGCGTTCTTGTCTTTTCTTGGTGCCATGGAATTAATTAATCTTCTTTCATTCGCAGCAAAGAAATACGACGCTTTCCTCGCCAGTGAGTCGCTGATCAAGCAGATCCCCCGTCTGTTGGGTCCTGGTTTGAACAAGGCAGGAAAATTCCCCGGTCTTCTTTCTCACCAAGAGTCTATGACCGGCAAGATCGACGAGGTCAAGGCGACCATCAAGTTCCAGATGAAGAAGGTGACAGCGATTTTCCTGCTTTAGCATCCGCACCTTTCTTAAAAGCACCTCCTTTGCCGTAATCACTTTGGCGTTTGAGGTTGTCAAATGAAAGGAGATCAAAGTGATCTTCTCTGGGTGAGACTGGGGCACTTCATTGTCTCAAGCCTCAATCAGAGTCGAAACAAAATAATCAACTTGACAATATTTCTCACCTTTTTTGTCTCTTCCGAAATATCAGCAATGAATCGACTCTAATCTGCGTATCGTTTGTGTCTGCAGGTGTTGTGTCTCTCAGTCGCTGTAGGACACGTCGGTATGACCCCGGACGAGCTTGTCCAGAACGTTCACTTGTCCGTAAACTTCCTGGTGTCTCTTTTGAAGAAACATTGGCAGAACGTACGTTCCCTACACGTCAAATCCTCCATGGGACCACCTCAGAGGCTCTACTAATTTAATATCAAATTAGTAATAACGCTTCTCTGCGGAACAAGATGAAAATAAAGAAAATTTACAAAATATTTCATCAGATTGACTCAGTCACGGTCAATTATACGACAGATTACATAGTTGAACGATTTTTAAACATGTTTCTTCAAACTTGATCGGTTTTCACTATCCCAAATGTTATTACATTTCACTGTAAACTGTCGTATCTATTGCTGTGGGACGAATTTGTTTTTTTAATCAAGACGATTCAATACCATTTATTATCATAATAGACTAGTAATAATAATTTGAGACAATGAGAATAAAAATAATCAGATAATTGAGGCTGAATAAATTCGTAAAAACGTTTTGCAACAAGATTTTCAGATCATATGTTGAGGCTTATTCGAAAAACAAATTAAGAAACTTAACTTGATCTCGACCTCAACCTAGTATCTTTACAAAATTTGAATATGTTTAATATGTTTAAATGTTTCTCAGTAGAAGAATGTAATTCCCCGCTGAATATTGTTTTCATTTTTAATCCAGTTTCGGGCTTTTTTTTCTCAAAAACTTCGAATTACCGCATTTATATAATTTGATGATCGCAACAGGTTCTTTGATCCTGAATCATTTGAGTTAGCAAACGATGAACTTCCAAACCGGAACTGGAAGGGCAAGATTGATACAGAAGTAATTAAGATGTAACATGATGTAGCCAGATGTGTGCGATGTGGGTTCTCGAACCCGAGATAAGTACTGCTCTCGCATAAAACCTAGCGCAGGGCCGACGCACCCCACCACCTTCCGTATCCTGTTCATTCAGACTTTAGGGTGCTGTCGAACTTTTTCTCAAAATACACATGCGCTGATACTCGCTATACCCGGATTCTGTTGACGCAGACGCGATCGCAGGGCGAAGGACTTGGAAAATAAATCTAATACGTTATTCGTTTAATTTTATATCTCATCAATAAAAGTACTTAATTTCGTTAATCAATTGTTTGATCTGGAAATTTGGAAACCCTCCTAAATCACCGTGGTCCGAAACGCCTCTTTACGATCGTAGGATTGGGCAGGTGTCCCTGGGTTCTACGAGACACGGGATACTATGGGATCTGGATGGTGTGATGCCCCGTCGTTTGTGGGACCGGACCCTCAGCGTTCCTATAGAACTCTGGGCCTTGTAGTATTGGTCCTAAGGTTCTCACCGTACTGCACACACAATATTCTCTATAGGCATGCTATTTTTGAGCCCGAGGCTTTGTGGGAGGGTTGCTGTGGGCTCCTCGCATTATATCCTGCTTCGTTCGAGCACATGGCTACTCGGACCGAGCAGTTGCCGTTCCGGCTTAGAACCGTCAACATTGCGCTAGGTGCATCATTTCCAAGTCGTTTTTCCTCTTTAGTTGCGAGTTTATTCAACAATAAAAAATATATATATTGAACATTTGTTTCTCTGTTTGAATCTAGTTAAATTTGTGTTTTTTTCTAATGATTGAGATCTAAGATCGATAGATTTTATTCCGTTTCATGGATAAGTTGTCTAGAAAATAAAATGCAGTTTCAAGCGGTTTTCAGTTATTACGATTCAAAGGGTTTAAAGTTACCGAATAATTGTGCAGAGCTAAGCATTGAGCTGTGTAACTCTGTACGCGAACGGGTCAGTCATCGAAATTTTTAGTTTCACGAAACAAGGAATATATCTCAGCGGTCCATCGTCGTCGAAAATCTTCCGATTCGTCCAAGTATCTGAGGGTAAATATCGCATTTTTATTTTTCAGCGGGAGAAGAACGTGAAACATTTGGAACATAAAAATTCCAATTTGATACACGTAATCAAGAAATTGATTTCATTCAATTTTATCTGTTAGACGCACTTGACTTATTCCGAACGTAATTTGTTCACGCTGTACAGAAAATATCAGATAACAATATAATTTCGACGATAATTATTATTTGCCAAAGACTTCGCGAATTTCACGGATAATATACGTATAGTATCTTTTTTTTTGTTTTGTCTTTGTATTATTATCACTGTCGAAAATTGTATGCCTCAGAATCGTGGCTTGCGTTGAAAATCGGTATGTGATGTGTAAGAACTTAAAAATTTACATTCTTTATCATTGAGAACCGTCAATAACAAGTTAATTTCATCACACAACTATTGTATTAGCCTCGTGTTTAGACTGTATCCTTCATTAAGCTATTTCACGTTTAAGTATACCTACATAATTGAATGACATTTTCTTTTTGAAATTTTATCCCCGTGATGAGTAAAGCGATATTACACTGCGTATATCTCCTTCACTTTGTATAGAAATTAGACAAAGCTAGTTAAATTGCCATCGAGAAAATATAAGTGGTGTACCAATTATCGCACTGAAATAATTAATTGAAACAATAAATTATATGAAAAAACGAAAGATACGTATTTGGATAACGTGTATCTTTTTCCCCTTATCATATACGTTACGCAGAGACACAAAGATATAATATATTAATAAACATTTCCCCGTGTGATTCAGTGATGGAATTACCACAATTACTGCTAAACACACATCCGGTCTTTCATATCGTAGCGAGAAAGAAATGAAAAAAAAAAAAAAATTGACGCCACGTATCTTTTCTTCGATCATATTTTTTTGTCCATATAAACAAGATTTCATCATTCGTTCAATATTGAATCGATAAAACGTATCACGTAATAATTTTTGTGGGTACGTAACTATCTATTAAATCATGATCAAATTAAACTACGAAGATAGAATTCCACTGTATGAAATATGAGCGAATAATTAAGTGAATTGTTGAAAAGAAAGAAGTGAAAAAAAAAATATTGAATCTAAATCCCAGTCTGTCACGAACCGGACGACAAAAGACATGCCGGACTGTCCTTATCAATCGCGATAACAGACCGTGGCAGGGGCGGAAAGGACGGAGTTGCCAGCGTCGATTTGTCAGCTGAAATTGACGGTTCTAACGATTTCGTTTGTAAAAAAAAATCTGCGATTAGTTTCGTTATAGTTGTTCCTGTGGTCATTTAGTGTCACCGATAGTGTTATGTAGTTGACGTTAACTAAACAAGTTCAGATAATCACATCAGTGTCAAGAATTTTCGCGAAAATAAGACTGGATAATTTCTACGTGTAATAGTTCGAACTATGCTCAGGTTGCACTTCTGGGCCCATCTGTGAGAGGCGTTTCGTTGATCTATTATTATAATTTTATGTTCAAGTAACACACTTGATGATTTGAATGCTTGACGATAGTGCAGCAACGGAAGAGATTAAGAAAGTAGAACAGAATAGACCGCGTTGGACGTAACGTGGAACTTGAACATTTTTTATTTTCCAAATTCTGATGTGTAATAGTCAACAATTACGAACAATATAATTCGGTGAAATCTTTACGCTGGAATTGTATATACTTCAATAAAAAAGGAAAAGAAGTAAGACGAAGGGGAAAACAGTCACTCCACATATCTGTGATAAATTGCGAAAACGGATTACACATCTTTATCCGCTCAATTGCGATAAGCATGCGGTTATTTCAGAATAATATTAAACACTGACGCATGTACATCATGTGAGTATTATTCAATTACTATCCAGTCAAGATTTACATTATATCAGATAAATATCATGTGCACTATCCACGGTAGAAAACTTTCCATTCACGTCTCTGCATTATATGAAAATACTGTTGAACGTGTGAATATTCTGGATTTCTTTAGTCTGCCCTTAATGTTTTTTCGAACTATAATATCGGTTTATTGAGAGGTGGGCTTGAATTCAATACCTAAACAGTTTTTACGTTACATTGAACCAACAATTACACGTCACAGTGATCGTTAACCAGCAGTCATTACCGTCGTACTTGTTACTATATGTCCAATATCACACGATAAGATTATACCACATATATCGACGCATTCACGAATTTTCTACTTTCATATCCACACAGGTTTTTATTCACGTGTGTCTGTATAGATAAATTGTGGATGACTTACTAGATTACAGAGCTTTGATTTCTTTTCCAATGCTGTAGCGATCAAAATGCTTTCATTCGTTGACATTTAGAGGCACGCCTGATCATACCGTGCGAACTCAGTTTGATTATAGCTAATCCGTGGATGGATAATTTAAATCTTCTGGATCGTGGCACTCGTCACCATTTCTTGTGCTGTTCTCTTGTTTTAATTTTCTAGGATCTTTTAATCCTGCACATTAATTAACGATCAAAGACTAGGTCGTCTACACCAGAATGCGATAAGAATTATACGAGACAATAGAAGAGTCGATTCATCAGTATTGTACCACTAATTGTATTTTTGCATAAACTATGGATGGATCTATTTATATAGAATTGTTGAATGTAATTTTTTCTTAATTCAATACCGGAGGTATTTCTCAAAGATTCCCTTTGTTTTGAAATACATTAACGCCAAGAGCAGTCATGAAGTATTATAATCACTGGCGTTTCGTTGATAAATAATTTATTACGGTCATATAATTAGAGATCAATCTAAACTACTCAGATCTTATCATCAATCCTGTATACACGTACAGCGATCGTATGAAAAGTTTAATGTTCCTTATAATTCGTCGGCTTAATTGTATCGTACTTCACACAAATAGATTCACTTAAATTTTAATGTTTCTCTTTGCTGCACATATTATGCTTGGGATGAATGACACTTATGATGCAGAGTGGAGACGGCGATAAGTATCATCCACAAGTGACCCAATGAAAAGCTTTGGTATACACACCCATTGTATACATTGCACATTCCTGTTAAGGGCTCCTCGAATTTTTATATTTAATTTTACACATTAAAACATTTCAATTGTAGACTCGATATGGTTGAAAGAATAATTCCGTTTCAATCAGTAAATTATTGAATACAGATTAACAAAAATTATTTTTGGAGTAGAATAATAAATTAGTGGATACTATTTTTTTTTTGTTTGAAATTCAAGTGATTGAGTAATAAATTGATCGCAGGTTCTAGCCGGAGACAAAGATGATCCGAAGAAAAAAAATCCGACTTCTTTTCTGCATCGTTAACATCTTATATGCCTTTGGGAGTGGGGTCTCAGCTACAAGTGGCAGTAATGAGACGACCGACAATTATTCGGGAACAACAGATCCCACAATGTACACGAGGACGCAAACAACAGAAAATTCTACTGAGGAATTCACTAATCCCAACGGTTATTCGGTAACTGCAAATGACTCAGAGTCCACTAACATGCAAACAGCAGAAAATGCTACTGCAAAATCCACTGACGCAGAACATTTTTCGGGAACAACAAATCCATCGGAGACCACTGGCATGCCAACATCAGAAAACCCTACTGTGAAATCCACTCATGCAGATAATTATTCGGGAATAACAGATCCCACAAAGTACACTAGTACGCAAACAACAGAAAATTCTACTGAGGAATTCACTAATCCCGACGGTTATTCGTTAACTGCAAATGACTCAGAGTCCACTAACATGCAAACAGCAGAAAATCCTACTGCAGAATCTACTGATGCAGAACATTTTTCGGGAACAACAAATCCATCGGAGACCACTGGCATGCCAACATCAGAAAACCCTACTGTGAAATCCACTCATGATCCCACAAAGTACACTAGTACGCAAACAACAGAGAAGGGTACTGTCAAATCAACAGATGCAGAAGATTATTTGGAGACAACAAATCCGTCACAGCCCACTAGCATCCACACAGCAGAATATGCTATTGTGAAATCCGTTAACACAGTTGATTATCCAGATACAACAGATCCCACAAATTATTTGGAAAGAACAAATCCCTTAGAGTACACTAGTACGCAAACAACAGAAAATGGTACTGTGGAGTTCACTCATCAAGACGATGATACAAAAACACCTGACTTATCCAGAAATGGGAGAGAAGCAACGACCGAGTCAACTACTTCGTCTCTCGAAACGAGCACGGACTACTGCAGAGGTGAGTCATCGAATTCGCAAATGCAAACGTATTGATTTTTTTAAATTCTATAAATCTTAATATTGTTTCAGATGTACCAAGCAGCGTGGAAAATTTGAGAGTAACTAACGTAACTCACAATAGCATTGTTGTGTCTTGGAACACTCCAACATCCAGCGACGAATGTATATCAACGTATACCGTAGCCTGGTACTCAGGCGACGATCCTCTTGGTTCTCAAACCAGATACGCCAATGAATCAGAGATTGTTATACCCGGATTAACGTCATGTACAAGTTTCAACATCACCGTGGTTGCTCATGGAAAATACAATACTAGCGAAGAAGTATTTGTTTCAGTTACTACAAGCCAGTCAGGTATTTGGTCAAAATTGAATCTACCATCATCATTTGACTCGTTTATGCATAACATATTTCAATTGTGGCAGATATACCGGCGGTGAATAACTTGACTGTTGTTGGCATTGAGTTAGGACTCAATATCACATGGGATCCTCCTAACGATGTATCGTGCCTGAGCAGCTACAACGTTGTAATTAATACCGTCGGAGCTGGTTATGCGAATTCGACCACAAATACTTCGTACACGTTTACTGATTTAGCAGCTTGTACCAAGTACGCTGTACAAGTAACTCCGATTGGCAAAGACACTTTTGGAGTAGCGTCTAGTGACAGTGGCACAACATCCGACAGCAGTGAGTCACATTGTTGATTCCATGATTCCACTCTTTTGGTTCTCTTTGGGTATCTTGGACACTTGTTTCATCTCAATATCAATTTTCACTTTCAGTACCAGGAACGGTGATCAATCTCGCTGCGCCTAGTGAAAATATAACAGACTCCTCGGTGTATCTGAGCTGGTCTAAGCCGACTGTGAATGCATCTTGTGTACTGCATTATGTCGTGACACGCTGCAAAGATTCAGAATGCACCAACGATACCACCATAGAGGAATTCTATAATGCGACAGGTCTGGATCCCTGCGTGACCTACGACTTCGAGGTCGTCGCAGTTGGGAATGCAGGTTCATCCAACGCGGAGGGTATAGCTGTGACAACCTCGTATATTAGTAGGCTTCACTCTTACCATCTTTCGAAAATATGTACTTTTGACCATCACCTTTCGATTTGTAACAATTCGTCTTCTCTCAGGACCTGGAATACCGAGGAATATATCTGCAACACCGGGTCAATTCTCCTTATTCATTTCTTGGGAGGCACCGTTAGTCGGTGGGACATGCACGCAAAGTTATCGTGTCACGCTGTGGGACGGTAGCGGGCAAACTTCATCGACTGACACCACCAATATCACAATGTCTGGATTGATCGCATGCAAAAATTATACCGCTCAAATTATTCCAGTTAGTACAACAAACGCCGATGGAGAGCTTGGCATAGTTTCTGGCGTTACGGAAGACAGTGGTAAGTCTGATGCAATGACGATGAGGAGAGACGTTTTGAAATCATCAATATACCGTGAAAAATCTGTTCAACTTTCTTTCAGTACATGATCCGCCCTCGCTGTATATCGAGGAACCGGATGTAACCACAAGCACGATTTCCATCACCTGGAATGTGAATACTACTATGAACCAGTGTGAACTGAAAAGTATTCTTACCAATTGCTACTTTGATCAAACCGACGGATATGGCTTCGAAACCGTCAATGGAACATCTGAAGATGATATTTCAGGGATTGACTCATCCAATGTCACGATCACAGTTACAATCATCTCCCTCAGCCCATATTCCTGGTACACGTGCGTCGGAATGACTGAGAATATTGCTGGTTACAGCACAACCACCACTAACGTGACTGCGAGGACCGCTGAAGATGGTAGATCTTGCATTTCTAAAACCCCTTTTTCATTGTCAGTAACATACATCACACTTTTTCATCACAGTTCCATCGGCGCCGAACGTCACTGCTTCGAATATTACGAGCAATTCGTTCACATTGATGTGGGAGAAGCCTGAGTACTTAGCCGGAAATTTGACTGAGCATGAAATTTCTTTGGAATTCGATCGCCTGTTTCCCGTACCTGCTTCGTGCAATTACACCTCTTCGAACAGCATTTCTGATATCGAAGGATCGACGTTCACTTACGATTTCTCAAATGCTACTCCTTATTCGAACTACACGGCAAGAATTAGGGCAAAGACTGGTGCTGGGTGGGGAAATTACAGCGAAGATTTACATTTTGAAACTGGAGCAGATGGTAAGACTAAGACAATTGTTTGGTCGTTGCCTCGTTTACACTTACTTTATCACAAGTAATGAAATGTTTCAGTGCCCGGAGCTGTTAAAAATGTGACATACTTGACCAGAACGAATTCAAACGATCCGCACCTATTAGATACGTTTATTTTCTGGGAACTGCCTTGCGAATCGAATGGACGTATAGAAGCTTTTCAAATATACTACAACGGTACGAGGAACGGTTTCCAGGACGATGTGACAACCTACGTGTACAATGTTACTGGAAGTATCTACGGGGATAAAATATTCAACATAAGCCTAGGAGAGTTGCAAGCCGAGTATAATTATACCTTTCAAGTCTCTCCTAAGGTTGTAGGAGTTTCTGAACTCGGACCATCGACTAGTTACAACGTTGTTTATCCCGCTGGAAGTGAGTATAATGATTCTCCGTGTTCCATTATACGTTCTCAGTCGATATGATGATGTAAATCTGTTATTTTCACACCAGTTCCACCGAGGCCGTCGCAAACTTACATGGAAATGATTAAAGTAAATCCCTTCGACGCCATAAGGACTTCGTCTAGTGCTTACGTTCTGCTACCTCTATTCGAAAACACGAATGGAGAAATACAGTATTACGCAATAATGATAGCAGAGATCAATTACAACAACATGTCGTACAGCAGATTTGACACGCTCAGTGGAGACTGGCCTAGTACGCAGTCCTGGCAGCAGGCTATGTCTCAAACTCCCATTATTCGTTATCAGGCGACTGAGATCCGGTGGTATCCCGATGAAAGTGAGTCACAAAATATTTGGGCTAGTTCAAACGTCCATCTGTACACTTCAGATACTCATATTCCACGCTCATTCCTCATCCCACAGACTACATCATCAATTCCGGGCATCTCAGGGCTGTGAGATTCAACCTTGGTGAGAATGAATCCTGTCCAGAATTAACGCATGGCGAACATGGAACCACGACGTATTGCAACGGACCTCTTCGACCTGATACTTGGTACCAAGTCAGGATGCGTGCGTTCACCAACGGAGGATACCGGGACTCTTTAGCCATCCTTGCAAAGACCGGTAAATCCCATTTCCTTTGCTAAATTTTGTTCATTCAATGTTCAAATCTAGCTAGTTACAGCATCAATTCAGCATTCACGCCTGTACTTTTATGTTAAATATCGTTCTGCAATCAGCGTGTCCATCGTGGCTTCTAGAAAGATATAGTTTTTCATCAGTTGATACGTGCTAGGCACACTATTTATATCGTGTGCAGAAATATGCTTATGAAAAATTAGCACAACTCAAATCGTTAGCGTTATACTAATTTCATATGTTATTCGTTTTTATTTGTCACTCTAGAGGCTGTATTTAACATGGGTTTGGTGGTTGGTGTGGTGTTTGGAATTTTATTCTTTGGAATCGTAACGACGATGACGTTACTTGTTCGAAAAGGAGTATTACAATCGTGAGTATACTGTGTAAATTTGTTCAATTATTCAGTTTTACTCAGAACTAGCTTTTTCATTCGCAAAATCTGTTGTAGGTACATGTATACTGAAAAGCTTTTGAGCATGGAACGATAATAGAAGCGAGTTTGAGCTAGTTTAGAAATACACATTTACAGGAAAAGAAATCAATATTAGTCCTCTGACTCAGAAGCAACACTGTGTTTGAGTATATACAATGAGCTAGGACGTTTAGTCATTAGTCATACCATCCATTATTCACAAAAAGATAGTGAATGGAATGTCAATGTCCAATGGACTGAAAAAAAGTCTTTGTGGTCATGAATGTTCTAAAATGTGTCAGACAAAGGTGAAATATCATAGTTGAACGTAGAAGACGAAACAAATACACTCACAATCAGCTTAGAATCAAAGCGAAGCTTATTTTATAAAAGCAACGCATTAATTGACTGCTTCTTATTTGCACATAATACAACGATGATTTCGATTTTTATATTATCTCTGTTAGCTTCTGAGAAGGAAATGAAAGGACGATAAAAAGCTATCTATGTTTAATCAAAACCATCTTGTGGTTTCTCATTGTTTATATATATCTTTCAGGCTAGTGAGCAATTTCCTGCATCCTAACGTATCAAGTTCTCCTGGACCCGAACCAATGACAAGGAAGAAATTCGAATTACATTGCCAGGAGTTGATCGAACACCCTGGAAAATTAAGCAACGAATTTCAGTTATTACAGACTCTGAGCGTAGATTTGGAGATGTCGGCAACCGCTGCGGTTCTGCAAGTTAATAGAAAAAAGAATCGATACATCAATATCCTGCCATGTGAGTATCCACGCGGTGTAAGAAACGAACGGATAACTCAATGGGTATTAATTTCTTGACGATTTCTTCCTTTTTCTATTTCTAGACGACATCACGAGAGTGAAACTTGACCTTTTGAACAATGAGCCAAATACGGATTATATAAATGCATCGTTCATCAAAGTACGTTCTCAGTGTAAATTAAAGTACCATTCATCCCTTCGAAATTTTGATTGTGTGAACAAGTAATCGTAAAATACGATATTTCAGGGGTACAGCGGAGTTACAGAGTACATCGCCTGCCAGGGTCCAAAGGAAGAAACGACTTATGATTTCTGGAGAATGGTCTATCAGTATAACGTCAAAGTTATAGTTATGGTCACGCAACTGGTCGAAAAAGACAAGGTGAGTTGAAGAATGGAGAAACGAGCATCGAGGAACAGCAACGACCATTTCAAACGAATTCATCTTTGTTTCAGGACAAATGTCACCAATATTATCCAGACCCGAGGGAACACTTTGAATATGAAGATATGACGATAAGGTGTAGCTCGCAACTCGATCGGGTCTTTTACAAGCAACGTACTATCACCTTGCAGAAGGTTCGAGGCTCCATCCTTCCCTGTTTATTCATTCCGACCGATGAATTACTAAAACAGAAATTTCTTTGATTACAGGGTAACATTAAGAGAAAAATAATACATCTGCATTTTAAAGAGTGGTCAGACCACGGTGTACCTGATGATATTCATTCGATGATAAGCTTTTGTCAATTACTGCGAAGGCAGACGATCGAGAGCAAAAGTTTAGCAGTTATTCATTGCAGGTAAGTGTTTCTTTTTCCAAATTGATTCCACGACGGTACTAAATTCGTTTATTTTTCAGTGCCGGAGTCGGTAGAACAGGGACATTGATCGCTCTGGATATACTATTGCAGCAGATCAGAGATAACAAGAAACTCGACATTTTCGGAACTGTGTACAAATTACGTCAACATCGAATGAACATGGTTCAAACAGAGGTAAGCTAAGAAGCAGCGATCAACTCGAGGGATGAAAAATGGGTGATGAACTTGATCTTGTTTCTTTTTCAGAGTCAATACGCTTACATCTACAACTGCGTAAAGCAAGTGGTGAATAATCCAAAAACCTGTGAGTATAGAGAAATGAGTCTGAAAATATTCGGATGACTTGTTAATAATATCTTTGCGCTTGTTATGGTTTCAGACAAGACACCGTCCATCGAACCCACATATGAGAACATACCGGCAAAAAACAACGTGATTACAGACTCGAATACGAACCTTGTGAACAGCGCTGAAACTTGTATGTAAACGTAGAATTTACCAAACATCTATAAACCCTGATCGCGACGAAGCAACAGATAAACAAATATAATTTTCAATTCATAAATCAAAAAGACGATATAATAATATCAAATACTACAAATCAACAATTTAAAATCACCGAGGTACACCACGGTTTAAAATTACCTTCAAATTTACAATTTAGCTTCAATTATAATTCGCTTGTAATTTGAACCTCGCTGCTTCTCTAGTTTTTCCTTAGCTTATGCATGATGCTAAACTATATACGCTAAATCGATTCAACGTTTTTCAAATCTATGCGTACATAGTAGCTTTGTTATTGTGTCGCGCGTATTTATTCGTGTTACAGATCATTGAGCAACGATTTCAATTGTACAGAATAATCATACAAAATTCAATCCATTATCCATTGCTTTTTTATAGTAGTTGCTAAACGGGTTTGTTATATACTTTTTTTTTTTATAATCGAACATGAATTTTTTATAATACGACAATATTTTCAATGGTACAGTAAAAAAGATCAGCCCATCTCCCTCTACGGAATCTATGGAACCAGTTTCTGAAAATTCATTGCCTGGAAGACCCGATTATACAAGGCAATTGAGCACGCTCAGTAATGGTAATAATTCGCGATACATGTCCTATATTTTTTGTGATTTTTCTATAGTAAGTGTTTCATTAAATTCTGTGATTTCCAGGATTGAGGTATTCCAAATCAACCGGTGCGATAGACACCCTGCTTTCGCCCGGTGTGCAAATGGGTGCGTATAATTCATTGGAGATAATCTACGTCAGATTCAATAATGATATTTTTAACAGTCAGACATGGGAGCCATGGATATCCGATATTCGAGCCTGCGCCTGATACACTCTCTACCGGAGGAAGCCTCGACAGGAACAGTTTGCTAGAATTTTCAACTCCAATTAGGATTCGGGACCTCGATAGACCGTCCAAAATATTATAACTTAGGCCAAAATTCGAATGTTCAATCGAAATACGTTCTACCATTACAATTTTCATATCGTGTTGTGCCTTAACGCGATTCAGACAATCTCTGAATTCCATTATCTCATTCCTGATTGCATTTAATTAACGACTCGGGGAAGTAAATCGTAGCTGTGCCTTTGCCGTTAAATTATTTATCAGCAAGTTTTGAGAAGAGAATGATTTACCAAAGACAAAGAATACAATTGATCTATTTTTTTTTCTATATCATTAATTGTAAGTATTACGAGGAGAATGACTATGTAGATAAGCCACATTAAGATGATAAAATTATAGTATTGTGTCTCTATTTGTACATATTATGAAACTTAAGACGTATTTTCATTGTTTATATTTGTTTAATCATTGTTTAATATTTGTTATCAGATAAGCGTTAATAGAGTTGATTAGGCAATAGGTAAGAAAAAAAGTGATATAAATATATATATATGTATACATAAATATAATAATGTGAAAAATCGAAAATGGATCAAAGTTTGAAAATATGTTATTTATACATCCGTTAATGAACTACTCCGCTCAATATGTAGCTTTACCGATATTGTATAATACGAATAGCAGGTTCGAATATAAAACATCTCTTTATTTTGATATCGTGTATCTTACAAATTCATTGAATATCCTCAAAGAATTACGGTTCGTCCTATGTTGTGGTTTCGATTCCCTCACGTTTTAACGTAAAACAATATTTTTATTCAACACAGCAAGATCTCAGCTGAATATTTGAAATTAATAACGATACTTTGTGGAATAATCTTTGGGCGAAACCACCAGACCCCGACCTTTTCTAGCCCCGCGATATACAGTTTCAATGATATCAATCATTTCTTGCTTGTCTTCCAGCGTCCAATTTATCTTGTTGTTATTTCCCGTGCCCAAATCGATCATTATATGCTTATTTCTGAAGAAGAACATCACCGTACATGGATCGTACAATTCGTACCTGCGGTATAAAGAAAATTTCACCCATTTAGAATCCGAAAATTATATTTTTTGGCTTTTTAACGCTTGACCAGGGTTGATATCGACCCCGTGAGTTTTTATTTTTTTAACTCGGTTCTAGAGCAATAATCAGACTCGTGAGTAAATGAATTTCTTTGTTCCTCAATAAGGAAGACATTCGCACATAGCAGTTTCAATTTTATCGGTGCTACGGCAGTGAAAATCAGCAAAAACATCATTTTTCACTTCCGAACCCCAGTCTAGCGTCCTTCGGAGGTAATAACTTGAATAACACCTAGATACTCACATTTTATTGAAGTCTGGTACTTCCGTTATATCGACTAGATAAATGACTGCAAAGTTTTTCACCTTTTCAGCAATGTTGTACAGAACTTCGTCCATTTTCATACACATTGGATCCCAATCGTGTCCGAATCTTATAACCTGAAAATACGATAGTTGAACGCTTTAATTTAATCGCGGATTAAAAACATCACAGATTTATAAATGGAAAAACGGTGCCAATTCCTTGTGGGATCGAAATTAATATCGTGCTATTGTCGTTTTGGACAATTTTTAGGTTAGATTTAGGTTAGGTTATCTAAAAAACTTACCACGACTCTGTCTTCTTCGGATAAAATTGCCTGATCCACTTGCCACCCGTTGTGGAGATGTCCTAGCATGTACGACATTCTTACGATATTTTATCCAAACTGATATAATTATTGAAACGTTCTTTCGCGCTGGTAGCAAGCGAACATAAATACAAACGTCAAACGTATGACAGACGATACTCGCACGCACGGAGTAGAAGGAGACACATCTCCCCACATGCCCCACATTTAGGCGTAAAAGTAGTCCTGAAATCCCACGTTATAGAGGGCGCTGCGAATAGTCGAGAACTGTAGAATTCCGACGAGCGGCAAAATTTGAATATCATTTATCATTTTTAAGGTGAAATGAAAGTCACGTGACCTCGATGTGCTTTACACTTGAAATTTTCAAACGCTATTTTCTCAGCCAAAACACATTCGATTGATGTGAAATTGATATCAGTGACGTAGAAAAACTTAATGAAGGGCCTGCCAATCGTGGATTTTGGAATATCGAAAGACATAATCAGAATTTTGTGTAACAATATTGTTCTGTAACCCAAGGAGGTGCTGCCCCTCGTGGAGAGAGGCAGCACTTCCGTGGATTACAGAACAATATTGTTAAAAAAAACTGTTATTACGTCTCGATTTTCGAAAATCCACGATTGGCAGGCCCTTCATTGAGTTTTTATACGTCACTGATATCAATTTCACATCAATCGAATGTGTTTTGGCTGAGAAAATAGCGTTTGAAAATTCCAAGTGTAAATCATATCGAGGTCACGTGACTTTCATTTCACCTTAACTACATCAGATAAGGATTTTATGTACTCTGATGAAGAGTGAAAATAACTGAGGCTAATAAATAATTGCTGTCTTATAATATACCTAAGAATAAGCTTATAGTCGTCACGAAAATATGAAAATTTATTATAGTAATATCATGAAAATATATCCATGAGTACAGTGTGCTCCAGTAGCTTATGTGAGTCTAGACTGCTTGCGCAGGAGTCTGGCTTTCACTTTTCCTTTTTTGATTATTTACTGACTGAAATCTACGGCAAGCAAAATGTAGTCGCATTAATCGCGTTTCGTCTCGCTGACAGTCAATCAACGCTCTTGAAATGCATCGAAGCTAGAAAAAACAAAGACATCGTAGATTGTTTTTTAAATTTCCCGCCCTGCAATGCACCTTCGGCATTCCTACCAATCGACACTGAGCACGAATAGAAAGCGTCTGATTGTGAACTCTGAAGTTGAACCGTATCTCACTTGATCTCACTGCCATGTGGTAGGATAATAAGTCGATGAAATATTGCACGTGCGCTAGTTGAATAAATGCAATAAAACAGCCGGTGAGAATGTCTTCCGTAAATCTAGAATCGTTTCACAAAAGAGCTGCGTCTGCGGTAAGCCGAATAATATACATATAAACCGTCTGCACGTTAATTTCGATCGCGTTCGAACCTGACGCAACCCGAGTGTATATTTTCATTCGTTTAACCTCAGGAGGAAGAGATAGTCAAACTGAAGGAAGAGATCAAATCATTGCAACAATCTGTGAAGACCGACGAGGACAGCGAAGAAGTAGCTAAATTAAAAGGCGAGAATGTCAAGTTGAAGCACCGTCTCGCCGTTCTGAAACGGGTTCGTACGATCTAACCTCTTTCTCACCTTCTGCTATATCCTCGATTAATAATCGCTCGTCTCTCAGGCCGTTCAAGAACAACGATCCAACGATCCTCCCGAGAGCTCCGTCCCTGACGAAAACGCAATGGTGAGCATCTACGAGTCACTTTACGCACTTTTCGAGAAGGCCATCAACGCCGCCTACCCCGACCTCCCAGACCCGCCGGTGACGATCGCGTTGGCAGGAAACAACCCAAAGTTTGGAGACTATCAGTGCAACAGTGCGATGTCTCTCTCCAAGATGCTCGGGGCTCGGGGTGAGTTTGAATCTTTGCCTCGTTCTCTGAGCCGCAACTAATCATATTTCATTTTTTTTTTCCTGAAGGAACTAAAACCTCGCCTCGTGATATAGCCAATAAAATAGTAGCCAAAGTAGGACCGAGCTCTTTGGTGGAAAAATTGGACGTCGCAGGTGCTGGATTTATCAATATATTCTTGAAAAGAGACTTTGCCACTTCGTCGCTGGCTGTTTTGTTGAAATCTGGTCAAGTGCCGCCTCCCCGGGTGAAAAAACAGAAGGTGATAGTTGATTTTTCGAGCCCTAACATCGCCAAGGAGATGCACGTCGGGCATCTGAGGTCCACCATCATCGGAGACAGCATTAGCAGGCTGTTGGAATACTTGGGGCACGATGTGCTGAGGTTGAACCACATCGGAGACTGGGGAACCCAGTTTGGAATGCTCGTAGCCCATCTTCAAGACAGATTTCCCGATTATCTCACAGTTTCGCCACCCATTTCTGACCTTCAGGTGAGTCCGAGGCAGCAGATATATTACCTCTACTGGTTTTTAATAATTATTTCACCTGTAACAGGCATTCTACAAAGAATCCAAGGGCAGATTCGACGAAGATCCCGAATTCAAGAAACGGGCCTACGAATGCGTTGTGAAACTCCAATCGTTCGATCCCGAGGTGACCAAGGCGTGGGAGATGATTTGCGACGTGTCCAGAAAAGAGATTCAACAAGTCTACGATCGTCTGGATATAAAATTGATAGAGCGAGGCGAATCGTTCTATCAATCCAGAATGGAGAAAATAGTTAAGGAGCTAGAGGCTCAAGGATATCTGGAGGAAGACGAGGGCAGGAAAGTCATGTGGGGCGGAGAGCCAGGGAACGGTATTCCATTGACGGTGATCAAGTCTGACGGAGGATTTACTTACGACACGTCCGATATGGCCGCCTTGAAACAACGTCTGGAGGAAGAAAAGGCCGATTGGGTAAACACGGAGGATTGAATTTATGCCGTATGGAAGTAGACGCGAATCCTCAATCTCGTTCGTTCTTCCAGGTGATATACGTCACGGACGCAGGACAGGCGGTTCATTTTAATACGATTGAAAAATGCGCCAAGAGAGCCGGAATCCTGACCAGCAAACATCGAATGGATCACGTCGGCTTTGGCGTCGTCCTAGGAGAAGATAAGAAAAAGTTCAAGACTAGGTCCGGAGATACGGTCAAACTGACTGAGCTATTGGACGAAGGTAATCATCATTGGGCGATCTGATTTCATTTCTTTGTACTGAAACTTCTGGTGTTTATTCACAGGCTTAAAAAGAGCTCTGGACAAGCTGACTGAAAAAGAACGGGACAAGATTCTGAGTCCGGATGAATTGCGCAAAGCGCAAGAATCTATAGCTTACGGATGCATCAAGTATGCGGATTTGTCGCACAACAGAAATCACGAGTATATATTTTCGTTTGATAAAATGTTGGACGACAAGGGAAACACCGCGGTCTATTTGCTGTACGCTTTGACTAGAATAAGGTCTATTGGAAGAACGGCGAATGTATCGCGCGAGCAATTGCGCGCCGCCGCCGAAACAACGCTGGTTTCAGTGGCGCATGAGAAAGAGTGGAAATTGGCTAAAGTTTTGCTCAAATTTCCAGATATTTTGTTGAAAATAACGAAGGATCTGTGCTTGCATCAATTGTGCGAATATTGTTATGAGATTTCAACCGCGTTCACAGAATTTTACGACAACTGTTATTGCGTTGAGAAAAATCAAGCTGGTGAAATAGTCAAAGTTAACATAGACAGATTGCTACTGACCGAAGCTGCTGCTATCATCATGGAACAATCCTTCCTCTTGCTTGGTCTCAAACCAGTTTCGCGAATGTAAAAACATTACATCATCAGAATATGAGAACTGATTTCGTGGTAAAATCAAGCAATCGATCAATAAAAAATCTTTGACCTAAGTATTTATTGTGAGAAGTGATATTCAATTTAGTTATCAATGAGTTTCAGAAGTTGTGATATTGTCATTGATATATTTTGTTATTCTGCGATTGATATTCATCTCCCAGTAGCTAGCGAGAATAATCAGATAAAATGAATAATAATAAATTTGAATATTGAAAACTATAAGAAATTCAATTTCTTTCAATCTCCTTCCCAATCTGTCTTCTAATTTCAGGACCTCCTGAGAGAAAAAGAGAATTAGTTTATACATAGGTAGCACGTTTATGATAGGACGAATTTTTCACCGCTTCCGGGCCTCAGATGTCCTACAGATTTACAGTAATAATGATCATGACTGAAATTGACATTTGAGCTGTAAATATAAAAAGCAATTGTATATTCCGATTGTAAATTTCTGCGAGTGTAAAGAGCATAGAATCGAAGGTCAATCTCTTACACGAATAATAGTCTTTTAATATTGTAAAGTAGGTACATTTTCAATAATACTTATTACTTATCTTTAAATACTTAACTAGATATAAAAATTATTTCATTTGACGTGTATATAAGAGTTTTCTATCTTATATAGCAACGGTAGAGTAAAATCTGGCCCAAAGTTGAACAGAAAAAAATGTGAAAAGTACCTAAAATAATTGTTTTAGGTATTCCAGTACTGCGAACAAATTTGTATTGCATTATACTGATCCATATACGTCCTGGATTGCTCAATAAAATATAAGTAATCTCTCAGTCATACATCTAGCTAAAATATATGTATGTATATAATGTAATAAATTAAATTATAAAAGAGCATACAACGACTACCATTGGCTGATAAATTCTCACGAGTTTCTTAAACGATGAATAAATTACGATAAATCTATAATTCGATATATTATTACCGATCGATTGGGTGTATAGATATTTATAAATATCGATGCGATGGCTGTATCTCAAACATGTAAAAAAGTACCTTAATCTTTAGCAACGATCCAACACCTCCGTGACTTTGAGATACTCAAGCATGTCTGATCTTGAGCATATGGAGGTTCGGGTGCCATGGCACTTTTCTAAAGGTAGACATCGGTCCTTCGTCTTGGGAGAGATTCTCCTCGCTAGCCTCAGCTATCGCTCCGTCAACGTCGGGCCTCATCCCGGTCACATCTTGATTAAAACTAAAGACCCGTCTATGTTTCCACTCACGCTGTAGTCCACTGCTCCACCCCCTGATACCGGGATCACTGGCGACCCTCCTATGGGTTCTGTGGCAGTGGTTCGAACGCTGATGACGATGGTGATGGTGGTGATGGTGGCTCGTTTTTCTCCTAGGAGGAGGCATGGCGTACTCCAAATTTTGCGCATGCAACACTGGCGTAGCAACGTGGATAACGGGGGTCGAGTCCAGGTACAACCAGCTCGCGCTATCGATATACGGTCTCAGATATCCACCCGATTCCAATACCCCCATACTTTGGGGCCTGGATCTCTTGCAGCCCTTTGATTCAGCCTGCCCTGAATCCCTCCCCCGATCATCAAGGTCCAGGGTGACTCTTCTCCTGCAGTGTGACTGATGAGGGCGAGCGTGTTTCCTGGAATTATTGAATTTTTTTAGTTCAACTAAATGGGAATTGATTCGAATTTTTTCTCTAACACCAACCCGTTGTGGAATACGTGGTGAGTGAACCTATGCTGTCAGTTGAGCGGATGTTCCCCCCTCGGCATTCTGTAGCATTTGTTCCAGGCCTCGAGAAGTAAAACGCAGCTATGAAATCTGTAGAAAACGAGAAGCGGTAGTCCGATTCTGGAGATGACACCCCAAGCGAGAACCCCGAAGAATCTAAGCTGTAGTTCCTGGGACAACCAGCTCTGCGTGACGACCGTATCAAAAGCCCAAAGAACGGCGTTACTGAATAGAAGGAAGGTGATAACTTGTCTAGCAGGTTTTGCCATCATCTGGAACCTCGTTATGCAAGATCTCTTGGAGGCTTCGGCTATCAACGTGCTCTGAGCGCAGCATTGCAATAACTGCAGTACAGAAACTACCAAAAGCACGATGTATCTCGCCTTAAACTCTTCCGACTTTTCATCCATCATTGCCAATGAGGTCGCTGTAACGACGATAGTGAATACCGAGTATAGCTGAACTCCGAATAACGCGACCGTCGACAATAGCCCATCCAAGGCAGCAGGGGCTCTTGAAACGACGGACATTTGTCTGACCTGGACGAGTCCACTGGCAGTCATGAGTCCGCTAAGAGCCAGTATCCCAATCGGAGTGCCGCAAGTGAGCCACGCCAGAGTTTCCGTGGGAAAATTTTTGTCGTCTTTAACAACAAGGAAGATTATGATGACCACGATGCCGGCTACCATGCAAAGTATACCGAGGAAGAGGCCTTTGCTAGAGCCGTCGCATCCGATCCTCGTATCTGCGGTCAAGTCTTTGTTCACGTGAAACTTTTGCTTGTGGGACAAACGATTGCGCCCGACGTTCTGACCCATTACGTAGGTCACAGCTGCTGCGATCAGGCTGAAATCATTCATCGACAGGGATTTGTAAAAGTTCAATCTGTTAGTGAATTAAAAATCTCACAACGTTTCTTCACCTGAATTGAACTATGAATGGATACAAGAAAGGAACACTCGACGTCCAGAGACGCCCCAAGGTGTTCGTATTCAGGCAATCGTAGAGATCTACGACCTGAGATATCTGCTCGTCGGATATCGGCTGGTATGGATTCAGAATCGCGTTGTTGCTCAGTGATTCACCTGAAAAATAATCAATCATGTTCGAGTTGCGAAAAAGAGTTTCAACAGCGCATCGATTGCATTAATTACCGAGCAAATCGCGAGCATGTCTCGTTATGGATCCAGGGAATCCCCTGAGGTTTAGCGGTGAAGTTTCGGCGTCCGGTCCCTGCTGAGCCAAGTGAACGAGGTAGGTCCACTCTTGGGCAGAATCCCAAATGACGAGTCTTGCCCAAACAGCGATGTTGGTAGCTGCTAGATGGGTGAAACCGAATCTCGCAGCGAGTCCAAATCGCTCTACTAAAACCTGTGAGTTTACGAAGAGGAAATGCATCTGGAGGAAGGTGAAGAGCCCGTGTAAAACAGGATGCACGAAGACGATCTCGTTGTGGCACTTCTCCCCTTGCATCATCGAGTGCATCGCCATTTCAAGACCGTTGAAAACGAGGGTAGCGAGGCCAAAAACTGCATAGGATGAACGTGCCTGATTTAGTTTTCTGTCTTTTTGATAAGTACTGATATGAATCATTCGTTAGACTCACGCAAGGCTCCAACCCGGATGTAGAAGCTGGTGGGAGCAGTCCTGGTACGGGATATATGGGCTCGTTTTAACGAACCAAATCTCGTCAGAGAAGCACCGCCCAATTCTGCATCGTCGATACCATTAGAACCGCTTCCCATACTGCTGCAACTGTCTATCAGTACCCATAAGTAGATACTTATGATTACTGCTATACTCCCGACGTAGAGGTACATCAGGAATACGCCCTGGAAAACAGAAACAAAGTTTCAAGAATTATAGCCTTTATTCATAATTGATTTTTAAAGAAGAACAAATGTGAGAGTATTTGTTTACGGTAATTAAATTTGACTGGTTCTTTTTTTCTTTAATCTTACCACCGGGTCACGTCACAATTCTGTTATTTCAATCTCAAATAATAACATGTAATTTTTGTTTAATCGGAATTTTGCATCGATTTATTTTTTCAACAATCTTTGCACACCTATAATGTAGAATAATTCAAAGCAGTTGGGTCATGTTTTTTCTTCTTTTGTTAAAAATGATAAATCCAAAAGTTTGACGTGATTTAATTGCAGCGGTTTTGCTAATATAATGGGTATACTTTAGCATGGATGACGTCAAAACGGAGTATAATTGTCAAACCGTTGTATTGCCTCCAATTTGAAAAAAGAAAAAATAGTACCTAATTATTTTTTTCGTAAACTACAAAAATATGGAATGAAAAAAAAAACTTTCCTAATTATTTGCAGTCAAAAAAATATATATATCCTGACTTTTCCTGTCGAAATGATACATTTTGCTATGAATTCCAGGTAGTCAGACGTTAGAAACGATTTGGTTTATTCGATTTAGATCAAGATTCAAGATTATCGGGATATCGTATAATCACTGTAATTCGTTGTGGGCTCGAAACGGTCATCGGGGTCGTAGATCGTCGGTGACCCTTTATTATCATTTTCCGTTGTGCAGTACCTTCCGATTTGTAATTTACACCGGTATATTCAAGGCAAGAAAAAACAAAAAGGAATAAATAACCGAGTAAACTATGCTAGCTGCAATTACCTCCGAGTTCAATTGCACCTGAATGATGTACGCGCGGCATTCGCGATGCTGTATACCTCCACATTAGGCAGTAAGAGAGCTCCAGTAAAAAGATAATGCGATATCAAGAAATTGGTACAACAAAGCTTATTTTTTAACTATAATTTAGTCGCTTCATTATATCCTGTAAATTACGTGTTTTATATTCTTTTTGACTGTTTTTTTACTTCGTTTGAAGACTTAAATCGCCGTTTTTCTATAAAAAAAAATGGTAAATGCTACACAGTGTCGGACCATGGTTTTTGGTTTTACGACGACGTAGTTATTATTTTAGAAAAATGACACCGTTCCTACCTACAGAAGGCCGTATAACAAAATGAACCGTTAAGTACACCTACATTTTCTCCTCATACTTTAAACACGTCAGGTTTTACGCACTTTGCAGTTGGCTGCTCCACATGTCGTAATCGTTAACACGAATATAGTTTATCATAAAATAAATTGTTCTTAAAGACGTTGTACTTTTTTTTATTTTTTACTAAAAATAAGGACGAATAATATTTACTTGATTATAGAAAACATTTTCCTACTGGTCGTATCGCCGATAATTTATTTTCATTAACAAGTAAATATCATTTGATCATAGTAAATATGTACTCGATGACATCTAAACCGATTTCTTGAGTCAAACAAATAGAATAGACGCTTTGTTCAAGCAGTCATGATAGAAGAGCTGTTTCATTGCATCTTAATAGTGTGTCAAACGGGAAGTGAAATTATGAGAAGGAGGAAAAATAAACTCCTGTTTCAATAACGCAGATTACAATTTTTAATTCGAAAAATCGATCCTGCCATTTGAACCGTTGGAGAAATTCGATAATATATAATTCGAAGACGAACATCGAACGGTGAATCTGAGAACAGAGTTTGGAATATTGTTGCCATAGGTAGACACGATGATAAATAATCACGCCTGACTGTAGATTTTACAAATATCATTTGTCTATCTCGACTTTCTTCACACACTCGATTGACGAGATTAATTATCTTTAATTATCCACTTGACGTCTTCTGGTAATTGTATTCTCGCGTGAATTGGATAATTGATTATGGAAAACCAGTTTTTAGAATGAGACGAATTATACATGTGGCAAAATGACAGCTGGTGACAGATTTAATCAATTTCCGTGGCTTGTAATCGATTACTCAAATTCAATTTTGTTATAGAGAGAAAACGATCATGAACATCGTGTTCGATATCGAAATTAACATCACCTAGAACATGATAGGGGCTATTGGAGCAGTGAGGAATAAATTCCTGTAGTTGAACGTCGTTGAACGTGCAGAAGCAATTCTCCGCACGTGTGACACGCTCCGGTGATGAAGAGTCTGAGAGGAAACTGAAGGATCTCACTACTTTTCCTTCCTGCATGAACCATTATCAACATGCCATAGTCTGTCTTACCTTACATCCTACAGATGCATAGATTTATCAAAACGGAGAAGCTAAAACTGTTTCTGTTACGATTTCACTACTTTTGTACTTGTCGTACGTCGACCGTGAAATACGCAGGCTATTTCATATTCAAATTATCTGCATACTCATGATACATAAAGAATTGAGTCTCCGGAATGAAATATAATGACTTAAAATCGAAATTTCAGTTTTTTCTTTGTTTTCAAATTTTTAATTTTCGAATAAAATTAATCGATCTCCGATATTCACATGAATTAAATTAATTACTATTTCGAATTGATGTGACTTAATTCGCATTAGATGAATTATTTCGAATTGAGAAGAATTGGAAAAGAAATTTAATAAAACTCACGAAATGAGATTGAATTGATTTTCATTAGGTGCAAGTAATTAGGAAAATTATTGAAAATTAATCGGAATTAACTTGGACTCGGGTTTGAATTAATATCGAAAATATCCCCAATTAAGGCAATTAATTTTAACTAACGTATATCATCAAGAATTTATTGAGAATTCAAGAATGAATTCGAATGAATCAAACTAAATTATAGTGAATTGATTTGAATTATAATGAATTATTTCGAATTGAGATCAGTCAAATAAGAGAGAACATTACGAAATTGTTTCGATAGCATAGAGTCAATGAACTCAGGATTACCTATGCTATCATACCTTGGAAAATTCAAAGATAGAATCTACACTGCATAATTTTATACTTGTTACATGTATACACACATAAGAATATAATTAAATCGACAATTTATTCAGCTACAATAATCATCATAATCGTCATCATCATTTATAAATTGTTTCAAAATCTATAATCCCTAAACAATGTTTATTTTTTAGTACCATAATAATACAAAATAAAAGAACGAACAAAATCAAAAGAATCTTAATATAAGTTTTGATTGTGTATTGTTAAAAATCCCCCCAAAAAAATCGTTTTCAGACAAATGATCTAATTTTGAGAAACAAAAGAAGGTTTTCACCTCGAGGTGAGTAAACGAAAAAAAAAACCAAGTCGATAGACGTGTGTAGCGTGGGGCTCGTCGACGCCCATCCCACGGATGACGTCAGGTTAATACCGTAGTATACCTAGAGACTGGCAGGAGTTGGCAGGAGAATGTATACTACGTTGTGTTGTATACAGCTTGCAGTCGTGAGTCGAGCGCCCTGTCCAGTCGGGGCGTAAACCATGCGTTCTTAGCGTTACATGTTATTAATCATATTGTTTACCAAAATAAAGTTTTTATTTCAAAATAAAATGTCCGTCAATAAAGTTATGTTAGTTCTGTGCGCCGCGGTGTTATTCGCAGCCAAAGGTGAGTCGTTGTTGCTTGAAATAATTAAAATTCACAAATCTATTAAAATATAGCGTCAAAGAGGTGCGACTCTACTAGAGTCTGAAAAATATCGTCTGGCATCAATCGCGATGGACAGGCTCTAGACCAGATGAAAAATATGACGAGAAATTCAAGGTTATTTATCGTGATATTGATGAACAATATTGGAAATGAAAGTACGCGAAGAGAAATTGATCGTTTACAGCTACATACACAGTATAACATAACCTAAGAAATACGTAAGTGTGTCACAGCGACATCTTTGATGTCGTCACGTGATCCACCGTTCGGTGTCCACGCGCGTTGCATTGTGGGTCTTGCCGCTTGCGCGGCGGGATTTCTCACGATATTCAATTCAAAGAAAGAGTGATTTGGTTTACAGGATTCATTTTTTTTTTTTAATCTTATAGAATCCCATGTAATTTTCGCGATCTTTCTCTTATCTTTACAATTTTCATTAAAACTTTTTCGTAATCCTTGTAATTTTTTCGTCATCTTTGCGTAATTTTTTCAATCTTTACGCGATCTTCTGTAATCCTTGTAATGTATTGTGATTACAATCGGTGTACGCCGCTTTCTTACAGTGATTACTTATAACGCTCAACTCTATTTACACAATGCGAGAGATACATTCCCCGTTGACTTTTATTATTTCAGTCTCCGAGGCGGTTCGATGCTACCAGTGTAGTTCGGACCAGGATAACAAAGGCGAAGACAAATGTGGGGCGTATAAAACATTCGACACAGAAGCAAACATTGCTATCGAATGTAACAGCGAAGAATCTCACATGCCGGGATCATTTTGCGTCAAATTAACGCAACAGTCGCCCAGGGGATTTATTTGTGAGTTTACCGTTCGATTGTTGAATCAAAAATATCGGAATACGTGACAATATAACGTTGTGACTGATTTCAATTTCAAGGGGACGGAAGATGGCGCCAAGTTATTCGTCGTTGCGCTTCTGTAGCGAGTACCGGTGTCACCGGAGTATGTAACTGGGGAGTTTACGACAATGGTATATATTGGGAAGAGTGTTACTGTTCCCAAGATTCTTGCAACTCCGCACCGAGCGTCAAAACCTCTGGCATAGCCGTTGGTATAGTTGCTATTGCACTGATATACATTTTCAAATAGTATATTCGGTTTTTGTTACCGATTTTATTTAGCTGCGGCAGCTGCATTGGAGTACTATCATTTTTGTTTACCCTCAAATTAACGCTTTTATTACACTGCTATATGATAATATGATCTGTTCGTTTTCTTTCATATTTTATTGTTGATAGAATAAGTAAAATCGTCTATTTAAAATGGTAAATTACAAACCGTCCAAAACGTATTAATTAGTATATTATGTATACATTTTACAATCTCCATTTATGTTACGCGTATTTGATATACAGTAGATATAAGATATACGACTATTAATTGATATTCATACAAAAGAAAAGGACCTGAACCATAGTTTCGTTTATATATTGACATCTGATGTCTATTTATCTAATTTATGATCTTGGATCAAAATTGTATTATCACATTTGAAACAATTTTTTTTTTTTTTTTTCAATATCGTTCGATAAATATCAACTAATATATTCCTCACATTATATAATATTGTACTATTCTAAGTATTTTACGTGTAAAACATTCCGTCCATGAACATTTTTATACAAATGTAATTTAGAAACAAGAAAAAGAGATTTATTAAAAAAAAAAAAAAAATGAAGTAAATTAGAACGAAAAATGAAAGACAATCACGTTCCACTAATATCACCATGCATTTGAACTACGTTTTTTTATATATAGAATATACATATGAATAAATTTTATATCTACCAAATAAAAGGGTATAAAAGATTTTCTTCTACCACTTTTGATGTTAGTTGCAACTTTAAAGTCTCTACTGTTCTTCTGGATCGAATCCGCCTTAATCTAGAGATAAATGAAAGTTAAAACTCACCTGTAGACTGTGCAAAGGTACCGGAGTGTCCATAACTTCGGCGAGACAAAATGCCAGCATTAGGACAATGACGAGTTCGCCGTAAACGTTTGATAGAACGACCCATAGTTGAGAACTGTGAGAGAAACAAGACAAAAAAAGGAACAAAAAGTCAAGAAAATTTATATAAAGTAAAAATACTCTTTTCACATTTATAAGTGAATCAATTACGATGAAAACTTTCTTATATCTTAAACCACAATTGTTGATAAAAAGCAATATTATTATTAAAAACCGTTTCCGGTCTTGATATTCACCGTCACATTATATTCGCGTTAATGTTGGCATTATTATACCACAGAGAAAATAAAAGACGAAAATCTCTTCAGAGTGATTTATTCAACCGCAAATAGTTCTTCTATACTTCATCGCTTCGGTCAGGAAATTATTACCGATAACAAGAAAAAGCCGTGTGGAGATCGTGCTTCGGCGTAAATGTTAAATTTTTCAGTATATTCGCTATACCTATAAAGGCGTAATTGTTATTCCGACGTGTCTCTGGACTCCGGATAACTTTACTCGGAGTGAAAGAATTCCTTTTTACAAAACTCAGGGAACTAGAAGATATTAGCTACACCGACATCGAAAGAACAAGTAGAACGAGTTTTTTTTCTCTCTCTCTCTCTATTTCTTTTACGATTCAAGTGGTAATGCTCTTCAGCCAATTTTACTCGGGACGGGTTCGACTTCGGCGTAAGTATCACTCTACATTGACATTTACTAGCTGCACTCGCATAGTTTCTCATCCACCCATTATCCACTTTCAGCAATTTATAATTAAGTAAATACATTTTTTTTCTTTTTTCTTTAAATTCAATTTTCTTTAACTGCGAACTAGAGAAGTTTTTTGCAGATTAAAAGTAACAAATGTTCATGTGAAATGATTAAATACAATTTTCAGAAACTATTTTTATTTTAAAAAACGACATCCAGCGATTGAATATTGTTTGCTCTCAAACCCCGTGTGACGCCACACGGTATTTGGGCCTCCACGTTCTTCTGTTGACGATTGTCACGTGTCGCCGCAAAATTCAAACGATATTTCGAAAAACTGGATTCAGGTGGAAACCAGTGATAAATGAACAAATTTTTCGTCGATCCTAATGACTAAAAATATACAAGTGAAAATAAGAAATAATTGTGAAACTTCCCTTTGAGAATAGTGGAATAAGTGAACGTAATAGCTCGGTTGAGAATCGCGAAAAGAAAACTCTCGGCCTTTCTGAGCTAGTGATACTGTACCGTACAGGTATAACCGCATCGAAGCGAGGAAATAAGGAACGAAGTGTCTGGAACGACATAAACAGTCAACGACGATGGTCAATGCTCCAGGAGGCAGGAATAATCCCATCTCTTTATTAGGAATAAGACTGCAGTGCTCAACAATCTTCAATAATGAAAAAACTGTTTATTCATTTTTTGCACGCGTGGAGCGGTTTCCATCGATTAAAGCAACTATAACAGTTATACACGACAAGTAAAGCAGGTTGTCTATAATAGCATCGAATTTTCTGACACTTCCCTATTTTCTGGTCAATTTTTTCATTTTATCCAGAAAATGTTGGGACCCAACTTCCCTAAACGAAACAATTTTTTAATAAAAAATTCTTCATAAATTGGAAGACGAAAGTTTTCATCGTAAAATGAAGATTGTTTGTTCACTTCTTTCGATTTTATTCTGTGAAGAGTTGATTAATTATTGCAGTTCTGATTGACGGTGATTTATCAATTTTTTAAATCCTGAAATTCCCCATTCTCAATTTTTCTTGGCTCAAGTTATTTTATGTCAACACGTTTTCAAAGAAATCTTGCCAATTACCAAATTCATCGAATATATAATGAACATTCGCAGCCAAAGTAATCGAGAAGGATTCGAACACGAAACCGAATTCCCTGACAATTCAAACAGCCTCACAGCATTTATTTTTTTCAGAATTCGTTCTTGTTAATAAAACAATCAATCATATCATTATTCTTCAATATCTTGTTTGGAGTTGGATCTACAGACAATCGACGAGATTGAAGAAACGAAAAGAAATTGCCGCCTTGGGCTATATAGCATTTTTTTTTCTCAACTCAAAACATTATTTACATAGAAAAAGAAGTCCAATCATTAGCAACCGATTATACATATGTTGCTTCTCTGGTAGCCGAGTACCTTCTCCTCTCGAAAAGATTAATGAAGACGTATTCAATAATACTTACAAGGGTTCAGCGTGGTCCAAAAGGTCATGAGGTGAACGAGCGCGCGCTAGTATCCTTGATACCAATGACCTAGGGGGCGGCGAGGCGGATGCCGGCGACGGTGGAGTACCGTCGCGGATACCACCGCCTCCCGAAGGATTTCCACCTGGATGACCCTCCACGGCGCCCCCCGCCGTGCTCCCCGTCTCGTTTAGGCTGTCCTTGTCCTGGTGGTCATTGTTCACTGAAAAATACAATAAAAAAAAATATAATAATATTAATAAATACATAAATTAATAAAAACGAAATACAAAGAAGCGAGTATGAGCCAGCCTTTGAACGTCCTCTTTTCTCTGAAAACTGCAGAGGAACGGTAAGTAAAAAAACCAAGTCAGACGTACGTCAGAAGGAGATTTCTCTTCAGCAGTAGGAATATAATTGAGATGTTTAATCGCAAATGTTTGAATACTAATGCGCGAATATGTTAACACAAGATTTTCGCGGCTTAGTGTCATTTCGGCGACCTCAATTTCAGAATATATAAATCACGATTAAGTTTGATACGTTTTCTATGTATTGAAGCGTGGATTCATCTCTTAATTAGCCGGTATTTCTGGGTCCCGGTATCCAGATGGTGTAATTTATGGCGGTGATCGGATTACCAGGTATCCCAAGCTCGTGAATTTGTCTGTTAAATTTGTCTACTTATTCCGAAAAGACGATCGAAGTTACGACATTTTTATGTTCGAACACATATATTCTAGCTGGCAAAACACGGACCGGTGAAATTCGCTGATTAACAATCAACGAAAAAAAAAGAATAGAGAAGAAGAAAAAATACATGATCTGCGTTTATTTTTGCAAAGTAGGCTTAAGGTGAATAAAATGTCACTCAATGGCTGATCAAAGATCCATCTGACAGTAGAATTTGACGTAAATATTCAAGAAATTTAAACAGAAGTTGATTGGGTCATTCAAATTCATCTACATCGCAATATCTGATCAAGGAGATATGGTCGTCAAGCGTTAAATCTCACCAAGAGATGCCTACGACGTCGGAGTCGCGTGTCAGCGAGTTATATACTGATTAATTATAATCGTTGATAACTTCAGTCCAAATAATTCACGTGCTTTTAGTCCGTAAAATTACACATCGTCTATTAGAAGTCAAATACGCTTCTAATTACCAATTTCCTTTTTCAATAAACCTTTTTTCTTTCAAACAGCAAAGATTTTCAAATCTACATACTTGATAGAAGATATTCATTTATCATTAATTACACATTGTATGAAACGTCAGGGTTTTTGAGACCGATGGCGATGTAAAATTACTTTCCCACACCTAGTTTTGTGAGACACTAGAGTAAAGATTGAACGAGAAAATAAAGTGTGTCGTCCGCAAGGCACCTGGATGTGTACCTGAAAGAAATTCCCGCTAGGTAAGTTTAGATCCACGTGTCCAAAACAACACGTGTACTTATTTTCTCTTTCTCTCCGACGGCTGAATGCGACTTGACATTTAGGCTCTTTATTAATGACGTTATTGTTGGATATCCAACTCGCCTAAAACTCGTTTCGGATTCTAACGGTGGCAGAAGACGCGTGCGATCAACGTTTCAATTAGCTCGTAACCTTGTTCCAAAGAGAAAAAAGAAAACATGTATTCTCTTATTCCCTGCACCCTAAATTCAGACGATTCATCGAAAGCAGAAGGATAAAAGAATTGTTGAATTAAAATTTCCACGTTCATATCGAATGGTAAGAATTAGATTACGCATCCATGCAGTAATACCGCGATCTCAAATCGCGGTATGATGATGCTATGAAATTATTCAAATAACTAGACTACCGTCTCCGGCTATCCGACTGACTGACTGGCTACTCGTCCGTATCAGTGATCGAACGTTTATTTACTTGTTCTCTTTCCCTACAAAATTGTTATAAATTACAGCAGGTATGTAAACTGAGGAAGTGAATCTCCTCTTAACTTTCGAACGCGTACTTTTGAAGGCCCTCCTTTCTGTCTTCGTGCGACCCACGTTTCTTATCCGCACTCGTTCGTCGAGCGTATCAATTATAATTATAGTGAAGCACGAATATTATCTCTGCACGTAGAGTTCTTAGGTAGCCGAGGAACCGTGTCGTCCCACAGAATCTTGATTAAGAGTCCACTAATTCATTCTTCGTTCTGAAGAGCCACAACGGTTTCGAGAGCTTCTTTTGATTATTTTGTTTTCCTCGTTTGAATTCATTTATTTCACGAATCGAGACCGGTCTTGCGATACACATCGCATCTTGCCCCCGCAAGCTTTCCAAATTCGTGAATAGCTCTTGCGAAAAGAAATGAAACATTGAGGAAAAACGCGAGGAAAACGCGACGAAAAGTTAGGAAATTCGAAAAATGGTCGATGGAAAACATGGCGATAGAAAACAAGACAGAATAGAAGATACACAGCGATTTTTTAATCTTCCTCGCGCGAAAATCTCGCGAAATTTGTTTAAATTCAAAATCAAAAAGTATTCTCAAAAATTATTTTCTTCCTCCATTGATTCAGATCATTATTGATTACATATTTGAATAATCACTAATTCGTCCGAACTTAAGTTGAGAAAGAATTATAATTTGGTCTAGGAAAAGATACTGTAGGTATATATTTTATTTTTCACTGAGAACTGAATAATTCGTACTTTGATCCAACAAATATTATACATAGCGATTGATAGTTGATAATAATGAAACCGGGAAATTAGAAATTTCAAACAATCAGTAGTAAAAAATCGTGATTTATAAACGCATAGATCGTATAAATAGCAGCAGGTAAAATAAGCACGTGTCCACATTAGCCAGCTGACAACGATACACCGGCTGGATGGCAAGTCATGCGAGAATGCATAATAATGATAATAATAACCGCTGCTGTCGCCGAACAGGTTGAATATCATCTCCGACAAAAGCGCGTATGTATGTAGTACATACGTCGAGTATCTGCGGTCTTGAGAGAGCCGGGGCTGATCGAGGCTAATTAGTTATTGAATAGTATAAGCTCAATCGCAGAGTCTGATACAGGAATCATTAGATATCGATACCTGATCAAAATTACGGTACGATTAGGACACGTGTAAAAAAATTTCTTGTGTACATATAATGAGTAGACCAATTACCATGTATTTTAATCACATACTAAATTCTTGCTAAAATTGATTGAAACAAGTTCCTCACGATAGGATATTAAAATACTGTCAGAAATTACGATGCGAATATTTCTTCTTCGTTTTCAAAGTAAGAGAGATAGAAACGTGGCTAAATAATAACGACGAGTCCCATCAGCTTATTCGCCTAATTAACTCTCATAGCCAATCACGGGGCAGCAATAAAACTATATACTCCGTTATATTTGGCGGTTTCTAATTTCTATAGAATCATGAAAACGGAGTCTGTGTGCGAGTCCTTCTGTACCAGATGGCGGCGGTACGTCTTTGCTCATGTACCGTTCGCCGTGTTAACAATGACACGTCCATCGAGAACAGAACGAGCCCGAACGCACAATCGGAGGCTTTCAATCCTATTCATTGCTATATGGAACGAATAAGAAGATTAGAATATCCTCAGGGCAGAATTGAAATGAACCCGAGTGCTTTGATCGTCTCTGGGAGTAAAAAAGGGTGTCTAGCGTTAACGGAATATCAAATTCTCTGCATTGAAAATGTCCATTTTTCAAAACAATTTTTGAATGCGAAAATGCGTTATTTGCGTTTTTGATTAACGATGATTTAGGGATCGTTAAATTTAGAAAATTCGCCATTTTTGATCCGAAGGAGGCTATTTTTGGCTAAAATTTGTTGGTGAAGACGTGTTCATAAGGCGCTCCAATAATTAGACTGGGAAACAAATTTTGAATTGAAAGATTTGAGCGTAAAACAGCCTGAATTTAATTGTAACGGGAAAATTATTGAATTTGATCAATTCCTAAATCAGAGAAACTGAGGTAACTTCAGGATTAGCGCGAGATTGTAGATATTTTCAAAAGTTGTACAAGCTGAGCAAATTGCAAAAAGCAAATAAAATATTTCTCTGTAAGATTTTACCTGGTTCGTAGAGACTGTCGACTGTAAATCCATAGGTAGAGGCTTGACGTCTCGCCGTGGTAATGTTACTAGTTTTAACTAATTTATTTATCGTATTCAAATCAGTCCAGTCGGAAAATATTTATGCACCACGATCTCCGCACTGTCGATTAAATAAATTGTATCGAAAAAAGTTGAAAAATTGTTCATTCAGACGATTCACAGACTAATATATGTATATCATACATCGAAACGAAATTTAGAGATCCGTGAACAAATAACGACGACGATACAACTTTCGAGTGATAAATTCAGCGTGAAAAAAAACCGAGTGTTGGATAAACACTGAGCACATCAAGTAAACAGTATTCGACAATTTATCATGATTCGTACGGTGTACGTAACGTAAGTAAGGTAAATAAATAAAAATTTAGAAAGGAGGAATACGAGCTGTCAAGACATGGAATTAGAAGAAAAAGCAAAAACGTAACGTTATTATTGGGGCACTAGTGCCTAGTTTTATTATCTAAGTTACTCGATTCTCTATTCCTTATCACAACTTCACGAATAAATGAACTATATCCGCGCTTAACAATGCTGCGAAACGGAGTGCCGGACCGGCAACTCGGTTCGAGGATACTGTGCCGGTACTAGAAGAAGTGACTCGATGAGGTAGTGGTGGATCGGCGCTTAGCCTCATTTCCATTTTTCAACATCTTTCGCTTCCTCGGCCCAGAATTCATTCCGGACTTTTCCTCGAGCGTCGATCTTGGCCGATTGCGGTTTCTGCAGCCGAGGCAGGTCAAGATCGAGTCTTTCGTTTGTACCGCGGAACAATGCGTTTGAGTCAAGGATCGAAAGTTTCGAGAGTCAATTAACCAACGTAATTAGGCACGTAGCGTAGACTTTGAAGCGCAGATGCGCGAGTGAACCGGAAGTAGGTTATAAATGGTTTTTTTTTTCGCCGCACGCCAGTGCCGATATTTCACTATAATGCCCTGAATTTACATTATTCAATTAGTCGGACAACATGAGATTCTATCAATTCGCGCTAACTCACCTAAATAAATAACGATTATTCATCCGGCTGACCGTCGCGATGGAAATACATGATAAATATGAACTGTGAGGAGTCGGAATCTTGAATAACTCGTTATAACGATGTTATAATTGATGGCACAGGTTAACTTCTGGGCTTCTGACACCGAACTCTATAATTTATTATAATGTAGGTTCGATAGATTCCTAGAAGAGTTCGCAAGGCAATAAAAACCCAGGTTGCAGATCAGTCTATAATCAAAGAGGCGTTTACTCTCGTTTAAGATCCCAAACCCGTAATTGTCTACTGTTGATTTTTTATGAAATTGTATAATAAGTCTTCTCCCAGAAACTTCGAAAGGAGAGTCAGACGTCTTTCAGTAGAACTCAACATGCATTCAAACTCCTTGTTTCAGGGTCCTGAATATAAAAAGTATGAACAAACCATCCAGATCAGTTTTCTGTCTGATCAAGGCGTTCCTTAGATTGATACTGATATCGAGGAAGAAAAATTGCGGGGAATTGAAAATCATTGAATACTGGGATTACCAAAAAAAAAAAACAAAAAAAAAACTAGAAACTCGATTTTCTCATCGTCTCAAACACGAGGCCTTTCTACAAAGCGGTGCACGTGGTTGTAACGGTGACAGCATGTGTCGGATGCAGGTATACGACGTGAGCCTTGGTGTATAAAGAAGAAGTAAGAGGTTATAGAAATAATGAGAACATAAGAACTGAAAATAGAAGGGAACAAAATAAAGTAAATCGTTAAAATGGAGAACCGCTCAGGGAACAGGGAACAGTTTAATACCGCAGTGGTTCGTTTATATTATACTTCATACTCGATACTCCGAGAGTCAAGTTCACGGCTTAGTGCAACAGGAAAACTACTTCGAATGCATAACGTAACCGAGCAGTGGTCGCAAATATACCGCTAACGTTTTACGGATCCCTGCAGCAGCGTTAATATACGATATATTTTCCCCGGACTGAGGTGAAAAAATCGACACTGGCGGAATTCGCAATGCCGAGTAGCAGAGTAATATATAACGCTGTATATGCGTAGTCGAGACCACGTACGTGTTATTTGTGAGCTAATATCAGTCAGAATTGAGAAATGGAACATTAGAAAAATTGCATATATTCACCGGAATTAGATTCTTCGAAAGCGTTGAAGGTTTGAAAAGGCGGTTAATCAAACCAGCTCTCAGCAATTTTAGTGTGGAAAATGTGCTGAAAACCTTTTTGATTTTAACTGTCTCGTTTCTTTTTTTTAATTTTTTATCACAAACAATGAAACTGCGGTGCGAAAATGAATACGATTCTGAAAATGAGGACGAAATACGAGAGTTTTCTTTTCTTCTGTTATTATAGTTGCATTGAATTGCATCGAAAGGAATCACTGAAGTGGTAGCTACAATAGTTACCTGTGTAACGAAAAGGGAGAGCTCACTCTACTCTATCCATTGTTTAAACATAAATCGTTGATAGTTATCTTGTACTTGGTGTCTAGCTGAGTGTAGAACTAGTAGATTGCTTCCAACCATCCACGTTTGATGGCCTACATACCCGCAGACCATTGCCAAAATACTTTCTTCTATTCTATTAATCGTCTTTCGGGTCTGTTCAGGCTTTTTCTTCCTGCTATATCGGACACCGATCTCACCATTCGACGTGTGTTAGAGTAGTCGATCGATTACCTCTAAGGGGGATTTTTCTGAATACGTTTTTGCACACTGAGCGTACACACCAAATTTCATTGATGAATATAGAAAATTGTAGGAGTTATTGATTTTTATACCTCCAGCTGGGAAGTAGAATAACTCTTACGATTTTGAATATTTTGTTAATCAAATTTGGGGTTCATACTCGGTTTACGATCCTGAACAATCAAAAAGCCCTATATGCGATCGTGCCACACAAACAACTATCTTTGTGTCGTTAATATCAAAATTTCAAACTCGAATAACTTCTACAATTTTCAATATTTTTCACTGAAATTTCGTGTGCACACTGAGTTTAGTGTTCTGAACAATCGATCTTGGCAGATTTTTGATATCTCACTTTAGGCTACGTACGGAAATTCTTCGATTTCCAAATCTGGTTTTCCCGCCTTGGGCTGTGCAACATGTTTTTAGAACACAAAAAAGCATTCAGAGATGAATAGCCAGCTATCTGTGACCGATACTTCTTAAAAGTACTTAGAGCGGTGGTAACCCCCCTCTTGATCAAAGACAAAAAAGAGCAGCTGTATAATATTATTCTTGCCACGCGGTGTGACTAGATGCATCTAATTACATCAACGGTCATCGATATAAGTTTTGGGAAGCTGGTCTCGTTCGATGTTCCGTTAAATCAACTCGTTTCAAACCTGACGTGTACGAAGAGTATGACAGAGAGAAAGAGAGATGGAGAAGAAGGAGCACATGCTCGTCGAATCCGAAGTTTCTAATCTATCCACAATTACGCTACTGAAAACGAGAGAGAGATTCGAAATAAAAGTATCTCGCGTTTTTCTGCCTGTTATAAGCTCACCGTGCTGATCTTTGACGGGTGTAGAAACGGTGGATGCACCATCCGGAACATCGACAGCCCGTTCCTGTGTCCCGGGAAGAATCATAGAAGTTTTTCCCGCGACTGGATCACTTTCCCTGATCTTCCAATTCTCCCTTTCCCTCGGCGTTGGTTCCAAATTTTCCTTCCATCCACGATCGTCTGGCTTGTCGACATCCTGCGCTTCCTTCCAAGAATCCGGGTCAGGAAGATCCGGAACGAGAGTTTCTTCGTCGTCGTCTCTGATCCTCCACTTAGCCCTCTGATGAGGCTCATTACTCTGTACGCATCTTTTCACCTCCTCTTCGGCTTCGGCTTCAGCTTCGGCTTCTCGAGCCGCGACTTCGCTGACGGAATCTACGATGTCTTCGATGAGTTCTTCCTCTCTCAGGATGTACTCTCTTCGCTCGTTGGGGTCAGGATAAACCCTGTAGGGTCCTACGAGTCCGACGACTCCACGCGGCACCGGAGGACCCCGGTTTCCATCCCTCTGCCAGTCGAAGTTGAACTTCGATTCGCCATCGGCGGAATACATGACAGAATTCAAATCCGCGTTGTTATTTTTCAAGCACTTTATTCCGGACTGTTGAGACGCCGTCTGGAGCCACTTGTTCAGCTCCTGCTGTCTGCTAAGTGCCTCCGGAGATTCCCTCTGGCGTATTTTCGGCGGTTTCTTGACCACGCTGTAAATCGGCTCTTCTTCGATCGCCCCGACCTTGGGAGTCTTGTCGGCTTCGATCTCCGCGGTTTCCGTCGGAAGCCAGACGTAGGGAGACTCTTTTTGATGCACACTCGTAGCTTCGGATATTTTTCTACCTTTAGCCCCGTTTATCGCACTGATAACAACCACATTGTCTGTGACAGATGAGGCAGCGGTGGCCAGCGACACGGAGTCTGTGTTACTGTCCAAAACGCTGTAGATCGGTTCGCGAGTAGCCGCTTGTATCCAACGAGGTCTTGGTCTCTTGTTACAACCTGTGGTACCAGTACTTTTCTGCTCTGTAATCGTGGCAGAAATGCCGGCTAGTTCGGCCACCATTGTTAAAAGGGGGTAGGGTAACCAGTTGGCCGACAATATCGTACGCCGGAAGTCACGATTACGTCGATCCAAACATGACGACGATGTTCTGACGCAGGATTTTTTCACGTATTGGTGTCAGGTTTGTCAAATTCTTAATGCGAGGCGATTTATTCTTCTTCATTCACTGTTACGTACAGCCAGAATCCGGAGTGATATACAAAAAAAAATTCGGAAGTACCTACGTGAATAAAATTCTATATCATAAAAACGAAATAAATGCACCGTTATGAGGATGAAGAGTTTCCGGTTTTTGCGACAGTTTGTTCTTGTTATTTCAACCACTTCACACGTGCGATTATTTGACGGTCTATTTTTGAGGAACACTTTTTTGAACCAAACTCGATGATCCACAAATGGTAAATGACGTTGGAAAACCTTTTGAGCAAACTATGTTGTCCACCATGTGCAGTTGGAGGTGGGTATTAAACCCAGGTCGATGGGATGGATCTAGCTCATCCGTGACTAGGGCGACAAATGTATGCGTTTCACATTCTTTCGTCGCCAAGCCTAATTCCGACTTCCTTATAAAATATATAAGTCATCTAACAGGTACAAAATATTTTATTCTGCCGCGTTGTAGGTCATCAAATGCACCATGTATATCGTCGACAGGGTGATTTTTGGGAAAATATGACAAATTTCTCATTCATTCTAGGTAATGAAGCCTGGTAGAAAACTTCAAGGTGTGGATCTCCTTCGAAAACCTGGAAATTTTGTTTCTTCTGTTTCGGCTGCTCTCGAAGCTCTCGTTGAAATTTTGAAAAAATATCGAATAGCCGATAGCGTAAAAAATCTCCTTTCCTGAAGAATTTCTCTCCCTATTTTCTATCACTAGAATAACTTTTGTATGATGGCTTCTCTTCAAGCTCCCGTTAGAAATTCGGAAAAATATTGATTAGCCAAAAAGTTCCAGTCACCTGGGGGGCTTCAAAAATTGGAAGTCCTGGAATTCTCAGGGTACTGTAGATCCTAACTTGAGTAGACACCCTGAAACCTGGGATCTTTGCTCATACACGAGGTGTAACTGATGTCCAGCGATTTATAGTGGACGACGACAAAGCCTGTTATTTGAGAAATGGAAGTCGGTACGTGAAAAATTCTCTTCGCGTGAGAAATAACCGGGGACTCGGCTCAAAGGTCTGACTATTTTACAATTCCGTTGATCATAGCTACGTTTACAATCGGTTTACGGTGAATCTAAGATCGTCAGACTAGACGTGGCCACTTCATGCTGCGGCTCGCATCGCACGGTACGTACACCTTGGATATCTTGATACGTACCAACCATCCGTATAAACTACCGCATCCAAACGTCAACGGCTTCCGGTTAAACGGCTGAAATCCCTGAAGCTATCAGCATCCCTTTCTTTTTTACGATATATTCCTTTTCCACAACGAAGCGACATGTGTTTCCGCACAGCTTCAGTTATTAGCTATATAATTGCGAGTCAAGGTCAGCTAGGTGAATTGTAAGCCGATGGGCAGACAGCTGTCTGAAGACTCGCTACGGTCAGATGTGCAGATCTGACCCTAGAGGCGGAGAGTGTACTCGAAAGTACTGTAATAAAAATACTTTTTAGAGAATAAAACAGCCGTTAGATCCACTGCAGGGATTTATGTGTCTTGGGCTTTTTCAACGTAGGCCATTACACTCCATACGGAGATTTTATGAACTCAAAACTAATGAATGGTGAAGATGATGTCGTAATTCACAGTCTGCACGTTTATATACGATTCTACGAGTCGATCAATCACAGATCACTCGAGGATGATCACCTTTTCTGATAATTAATACTCAAAAACGTTCATCGAATGTCGCCAATAATTGATTTTGGAACGGAATAATTGCCAAAGCTTTTATCCCCAGCAACGAATTAAACAATAAAATTCATCCCACGTGATAAATTTACAGACGATGATTGAGTTCATTACACATTGTAAAGAATGAGAATCAGGCATCGCGGATGAAATATTGAAACAAAAACGGTCATTATAATCACAGACTTTCCCGCATTTCGAGGGGACTTTAATGAGACTCATGATCAAAGATTATCAAGATTAATAGTGACTATTATTGTATTTGAGTTACACCGTCGCAGTACTCAAAATCGTAATCAAGTCATATATGATTCATAATCCTGAAACGGTGATGTGATAATAAAGCATAACCAGCAAGAAATATATGCGCACTGAACGTCAGCTGCGAGAATATTTGCGTATTTTCACCGTGGGATAAGGAAAAAGCTTCTTTCTTCACGTCCATCTCGGCTAGATCAACGACACTGGACCGGCCAACAAGCAATTCTATAGTTACAGCAATGAAGATGTATACCACCCGTATCATCATAACGAAGACAAGCTGGGAAGAGATTGTGAACATACCTGTGTATAGATATTCAAAAAAATCAAAGTTTAAAATGATTGCGTGCGTGAAATTTGAACGTACGAGTGACGCGGGGTTAACTCGAGGTCAAAGAACTTTAACGAGAAAATTACAGTTCATTCTACGTGCAACGTGACTATCGATTGTACACAAAACACGTAGAGATACGAACTTATCTTTATCATAGTGAACAAATGTATGACGAGAAAGATTGCGCAGTGGGTAATTTCTGACGATTATTGTCAGGCACATGAGGATGCAATTTCACAGTGTCATAGGTTAATCTAGCGACGATCAATATTGCCATCATCCCACCGAGTATCATGTGCAAATGATTGCAATTTGATCATAATTCCGATGAGATGAGACCCGAATGAAAACAAGCGGGTCTGGGCTGACTTCGAACTTCCCGTTGTTCATTTTGTTACCAGCTATTTTTAATTTCCACATCTGATATCAGATTCTTGATCAGCGGTTCAAAAAACGTTCGAGTACCAAGTTTCATAGATACACCCAAACGTCAAACTGCAAATAATCGGAGATGATTCTCTGGACCTCAAAACGTGGAGATCCAGTGAATACTCAACTTTACATTTTTGGTGTGATTACAATAACTTCCTTTTTGCCTTCCTTCTTGAAAGGGTAGAAAAGAAATGTATCGAAACGGTGATGAATTAAAACAAGATCACGACAAGGAAATGTCGTGCGGTGCAAGGTAAACCACTATCGCAATTAGCGAAGTTGCGTGACTGAAGCGCGATGTCGTTTGTTATATAAAAATACTAATTGCTAACAAAACGTCTGTACGATGTAACTCGCGTGTAACTATCCAGCACGGGACACGAGGGGACAAAACGAGACTGTACGGCGTTAAGATCGTACGAAGCAAAAATTCTTCAATTATAACGGCGCCTTCGTTTGTGCAGCAGCACTGCAGACTACGACGCATCCATCTAAGGCGCTTTTTCCACGAAACGATCTTCGTTGGATCCAGTTTACCCATATTCAAGCTCCAGGATTCTATGCCTATACAAACAGCAAATATCGAACAATCATCGCACACAGAAAAATGCAAACCATGGTAATAACCAGGATAACCAGTGAATGCAGGACTCTAAAACCTGAGAAGTAAACATGGATACCGGATAGTAACGAGGATCGTAATGAATGGCTCTTGTTTTACGGTTGCATGTCCGACGTGAAAATTACAGGGTGAAAGTTTTTCCCTGTGGGCAATGGGCGAGACATTATCTAGAGAATTTGAATCCTCGACTCAAACATCTGCTGTCTATACGTGTGAAATCGTCGACGTCCGAATGACACGCGATTCTAATGATTCAAAGAACGATTAATTGATTTCTGAGACCCCACAGATCTGCGCATGGGTGCCCGTTACCCGATAATAAGACGTCATTACAAGACTCGCGGTGAAGAAAAAACAAGTACGGAAGTAATAATTGTCGATAATCAAGTCATGGGATGGAACGTAATTTGTATGATTGTAAATTGGTCTGTTTGATCACGTGGCAACAAAAAAATGACCGATAAATTAGATTCGACGAATGCAGCGAGACAGACGAGAAGTCGATATCGACGGTAAAAACAAATTCGCAGCTGCATGAAAATCGATTCGAACCGGTCATGTCCGTTGCAGTCGTACCAGAGGGAGATCACGCGTGATCTACATGGTAATTGGGTAGTTATATTATTATATACCGAGAAGAACCATGAAGCACCGATTTTGTTCGAGTCAAACGGATTCTTGGATTCAACCGGAACATAGTTGCCTCCAGGCAACGTGAACTTGAAGGTTCGCAATTATCCTGTGAATTCCAACGTATGTATATGTTGAGGTATATCAAGGTATGCACTGTGTGTATTCCTGCCACGGATCTACGACTCTAGAACCCCGACTACTTCAATCCTTCTTGCAGAAATGTGCTCCCATCAAGATAAAGGTTATCCTCGACGAGACGTGAACAAGCCTAGATATCTATGCAGTCACTACTGTATAATTTAGCCAACTATCCTATCACTCATAAATGCTAATTAATCTCAATCAATATGTAAAATATTTGTGTAGAGGATCCCAGAATGTTTGTTTTTATCACATTCATAACAGGATATGTAAAATTGCACGGAAGCAAAGGGGATTTGTCTTCATTACAACTAAGTTGAACTTGCACTGGCTCATCGATACGTTACGCATGCTAATATCGTGACATTTACCAAAACGTTTTCTTCACAAGACTCTCATGTTATTGTCTCGATCGTTTATAACTGTACAACGAAGCGTTAGTGGCATTAATTAGATCTGCAGTCGATCGAATCGGTATGTATCAACGCATTTTCGATCATACGAAGCACTGCATTCGCGTTATTAATCTACCTTTTATCCAGGTCATCGTGTCAAAAGGTGTAATCATTTGAATTCAACGGTTTGATCGTAATTTTTGGTCGAGCCAATCAGCTTTTCTTTATCTATTTGAACCAGTATCAAAGTAACGTATATGATTTATACTGGAACGGTACTGCGGTCAACGATTATTGCTAGATTCGATTGGCACGTAGAGAGGTGAAACGTAATTGTGAAAGCATCCTAATAGCGGGGTAGCAGCACATGGCAGAGAGTGGACTGACGATGAAGATTCCGAAGAGTATGCCAATCTCGTATAGTGAACTATTTAGTAGAACTGAATCGAGAAGGGACTGGATAATTGATCCCATTACTCTCCTCCATATGTCGCCGCGGATCCAATGAATGATGATCCTTTGTAGTCCGTGTTCACCTTTTTCTGTGTCCCGTTCCACGTGATTTGAGAAATCAAAGTCGATATCAAGACTATGGATCGATATAAAATTGGAAACATATATCAATATCGGACTCAATTTAATTACAGCTATTAGCCCACTTAATTAAGCTACACTTCTTCATTGAACTTGTTTTTAAAATTCTATTCGGTGGTAAAATAACTTGTTTTTATACATAAAAACTAATTGCGGGTCAAGATTCATTTTTTTATTGCTTCGTCTATTTATAGTTTCGCTAACTGTTTCTTTTATTTTGAATTTTATTGTTGTAAAACAGTTTCGCGGGTAACGACAAAAGAACACATTACACGACATCCGGTTCCTGCTTTTAGCGCGTATCACGTTTCTTCTTCTTGGTCCTTATCTCGCAGTTTGTATAAATATACACTCGAATGCAACAGGTATGTACATAAACGTACTCGGAATGTGTTTATAAAAATTTGAAGAACTTGCTTTTTGGAATGAAACAAAACTTGGCTGAACAAAGTACTGCCAATTTGTATTACCATAAACCGCGGTCTGGACAAAGAAATTACATGTATCTGATTTCTTCGAACGATTATACAGATGTACGAATTCGACGAAGAGCCTAAACTATTCTTACGAAAACGAGATTATAAAAATGAGAAACGTGTTATCCGCAAAAATCACCGGCAAGATAACAAAAATTGAAGAAAAAAGAAATAAGACAGCAGAGAGTATCATCCTGGAAGAAAAACATACAACTGTATAATCATTACGAAGTACGGTATGTATCTACGTGTACCGCGGTGTAATAAGTAATTGTGAACGTAGCTGCTTTCTCGTTAATTAAATTTCACGTAATTATATAGTCGAGAGTGAAAAGAAAACTAATCTGACTTCCTGATTAGCAATTACAAGAGTCTATGTATACCAATATTCGCGTAACTATTATAGAAACCGAGTGACAGCAGAGTTGCAATATTCTCGAGCATTTGTCATCCACATTGAATCCCATCATCTAGGTCAAGGTGTTTTTAAAGGCAGAAGATATGCCTCAACGCGAAAGTCAGACAGTATAGAATTAAACCACATATTCCTTCGAATGGCGGTTAAAGAATCGCCTCAATCGGTGTTTTATATTTTCGACGATGATTAATCGCGTAGATTCTTAATTGCGTTTTACGAACGGGTAACTCAGCATCTTCTTGAATTTCGAGCTAATTGCTGAAATTAGTCAAATAATCATTTCAACCGTTTCATTTTTTCGTGTGTTTAATATGAGACGAAGAAAAGAAGAAAAAGACAAGCCGAAAGACAATTTTTACTTCACACGGAGCGACATGGACAAGGTGGGACGATCGGGGCGGCGAAGTAGAAAGGCGCGACGCGGTATCAATGATAACCGAAATTTGTTGAAAGGACACAATAATGGGAAGGGACTAGTCATCGTAGCCACTTAGTGTAAGTTATGAAGAGATTTGTGAGCTTAGAGAATGTTAGAGGATGGATATCCCCGAGGGGTGAATCACAAAGGAAATGTGGTGTACGAAGGGCCGGAAATGTCGGGAGATGTCGAGGAAATGTTGGGGAAATGTTGGGAAATGTCGGGAATATCGGGAAATATTGGGTCGGGAAATGTCGGGAAATGTTGGGAAATGTCAGGAAATGTTAGGAAATGTTGGGAGATGTCGGGAGATGTGGGGAAATGTGGAGGAGATGTGGTGTACACATTTTTGCTAGTGATTTACCCCTCGGATATCCCCGAGCATCTGAGTCCACGGAATTCAGTAGCGAAAGATAACACAACCGCATCAAATTCCAAGCATAGTCATAAAGAAGTACAGATATTATTTCGAGGATAAGTAAGTTCAAATTTGGTTGAAGAAATTTTACAATCTATCTGCACGATTAATTTGATCAATCTTTAGTTGAAACTAGTTGAAACGACTTGAATTCAACGTTTGGTATGCGACGACTAATCATAAACAGCTATAAGCGAATAATTATTGGACACATGCAGTGACATTTTTTTACAACGCGAAATTGAACAATTTTATATTATACACAGAATATTATTATAATATATAGAATTCTGAATCTAAATTCGTCGTCGTGCTCGATGAAATGTGGAAGAATATGTATTAAAGTACTCGCGTGCGATGCGTGTTTAATGGAGAATCGACTCTTCACACCGGGTGCAGGCTCGTCCCTGAATTTCACGGTATCAAAGCGTGTAGCTGCGGTATAAGAGCTGATCGCGTTAACAATTCGCCTCGCGTCCGCTGCTGGTTGAATTTGCGTATTCAGATTCATTTCTCGAAATTATTTCGTCATTAATATCGCCGATAACGTATCCAAATACTTTTTACACGGATAACGAATGCGGTCGTTTGAGAGAATATTTATAGCAAACCTGATCCTGCATTAACCCGCAGAGATCGTAAAAATTTGGAAAAATCCTCCTCTCATCCCAGTCTGCCGATTCTTCCCATACATCACAATCTTCGAAAGTAGAAAGCTCTTGGAGATTTTTCACGCCTCTACATCGCGCAGATGCTGGAGGTACTATAATATACGTGTATAGAAACGCTAGTGGAATATATATTGGCGAAACAATATTACACTTGCTACTTGCGAAAAGAGGTATTTCACGCTAAAGCCGAATCAAATACGCGCGAGAAAGCAAAGAAAGCGAGTGTGGCTGCACATGTTTAGAGAAACGATATTGACCTCAAGGGGTTCGAAATTCATGTCTGATTCGATGTACACACTGTAAATTTACCATTTCCTTTTTCCTACTTTTGAACTTCTCGTTCCTCTATTTTCACAGAGAAAAAAGTTAGTTATTTTAATCACCCCGAAAATGAAAAAATGAGTTTTCGCCTCCAACTATTTTGAGTTTGACGTCACGATGTCTCCAAAACGAGAGCGCAAATTTCAGTCAAATTGGGCTTAATCGACGCGATTTTTCCAAACTCAGAACTGATTAGATTTTGACTTGAAATAATTCCAAACAACAAATAATGATGAGAATTTGATGTAGTCTAATAAAAAAATAATGGAGTCATTTTCTTCATCTTCAGAATGCAGTTGCATCGGTCATACACGCATAGGTATATAGATTTCTCTGTCGCGCAGAAATTCAGGTTAATACTATACCTACTTATTCGTCGACTGCATGCCTGGTGCGGGACCGGTGCTATTAAACTTTCCGCATCGAATCGCTCGACGCATAAACATTTTCTTGTTTTTACCATCCGCGATTGTCATTTTTGCCGTTGCCGTTGCCGTTGCCGTTGCTGCATTACATCAAGAGAAAGAGAGATCGGTATAAAGAAGATGAGAATTTAAAAATAATGGATCCTGTATCCCACTTCGGACTGTATATCATACATAAATCGCATGCAGCTATTCTAGAGCAATAGAAGAGCAAATCGCTCCTTGATTCAGATATAAGTGGGATAATTCTTTTTCTTTTCTTTCATATCGCAATTAACTTCGAGATATCCACGATGGCTAACCGCCGATTAAAACACCGTTGCAGTTGAAATACCTCCAGATGGATGCATGTGGGCTGGGCGACTGAACGGGACGCGTTTTTAGAGGTAACGATAAAAAAGTCACCTACGGTTGATAATCGGGGTCCGAAACGAGACGATGATCTTGTTTCAATCTCAAACCGCGACGGTTATCGATCCTTCGATCGCCTGATGATGATTAAAAGTTAACGCGCGAATTAAAAGAATAAGAAAAAAAAGCGAAAGTGTACACAAGTCTGGATTCTAGAACGAGCGTCGATTAAATGATAACTAATACTGTTAATAGAAACAACTTTCGAGTTGAAAGTTGAATCGACGAGGTGGATGAAATGTTTTTTTTTCGTTTGCAATTAGTATTAATAACCATATAATTAGCGAGACACTGGTCGGATCTCTAATTGCGTCAAAGAAACGATAATTGGAGAAAGATTGAAGGTACCCATTTCTTTATTTCATCAATGATCGATAAATTTGCATACCGCATATGCGAGGTAGAAAATTTTAAACACGAGTTGACGTTATGGAACCTCGCCAATATTCGATAAATACGATATTCAATACCTGCAAAGAGGCGTTTCACATAAATAACTTTTTTGGTTCACATTCTTGCTTTCCAAATTCCAACCAGACGACAACCAGAAGCATCCGACAAAAAAAAAAAACTATCCCGAAACTCTAACTTTGATTTCTGCAAATATCTCGCTTGCAGTCACTTCAACGCAAAAAATGTACTGGACTTATTTTCAAGCTTGTAAGATCAGCTACAAAATAGGTCATTACATTTTTTCACGTAGAATCAACCGTTCGAAAGATATGCAGCTATATGAACACTCTTAAATTGGCTAAAGACGATAAATGAGCTTTCAGAGAGTCTTGATTACTATCTGAAAGCTTTTTTCTCTATTTCACCCAACTTCCAACTTCAGAGTGTACAGTCGTTAGGAATTCACCCTGTAAATGTGTCACTGTGGCTCGAAGATATTTGAAAGAAAAAAAATGAACAAAAACGTGCATTTATCAAGGTTCAGATCGTTTCGAATCGGAGAGGATTAAGAATAATTTGAAATTTCTTTTCTCGGAAGTAGTGGGTATACGGACTGTGAACAAGAGAAACGCTTCTGTTCTGCAGGAACACGGAGCAGAGTCTCGAGGGTCTCGAGTGGATCGTCCTAACAATTTATGGGATCTCGGTACAGAAGCTAATAGGATAATCGTGTCTTCCGTTCAAGTATTATCTGCAATAGGGTTAAACTCATCGTCAGCTATGTTATTTTACGACTAAGTTAAACCGCCGAACCGTGTAGAAACGAGAACATTAGAATATTATTTTAATGCGTTCATGAAGAACGGTTAGCAGTAGGTATACATACATAAGGAATACAAAATTGAGGAATCGACTGGACGAACGAAACTACGAGAAAGACCTTGACTTCTGATTGAAACGAAGCTGCACCTGGAAGCCAAACATTTCAAGCTAATCCTCCTCGATAGAATGATTCTACAATTATTCTGAAAATACTCGCTTTCCATGATGATAATTCACATAATTTTTATACTTGGGCCTCAGTGTCTAATTTCTACTCAATTCTGCACTTCTGGCTGCTTGTTTAAACTTTCCACACATCTTAGACTTTATAGAATCTTAACGAATTTTCTTATTGGAACTAAAAGAACCAAAGAAAAAACACATGGACGAGTAATTATTCCAGGGAAAGAGATAGTTCGTCAAGTAGTTTCGTGATTGATGAGAGACACATGCCTCTTCGAGACAGTCCTATCCTCGCAAATAAATGAGAGAAAAGAGTGACTCGATTCAACTGAACCATTCTTCGAGTGTTATTGAAACAACGTTCGTTTCTTTTTTGTGCTTTGGTCGAGAGGCTCGTACGCACTTACAGATTAGGTGACGAGCGATTGTAGCGATCGAAAGGTAGTTAAAAGTGGGGTAAAATTATCGCTACCAAATTTATTAGGCGCGCAGCGCCGACCGGGGTTGCAGGGCCCCTTATAGTATTGAATAAAAGTAGTTTTCATCATCATGCATTCATCTTTTGCTCTTGTTTTGTGCAAATATAACTTATACATCGACTAATGTGACTAATTGCTTCGATCGTTTCTAAAGATAATCCCGAATTCGTGGTTGCTTTGCTTTTATACAGGGTTATTTCCTAACGACTCGTTGATCTGAAGTTGGCTAGAATCGTGAAACAATTTATTTTGGCTCATTATTCGATTCTAGCCAACTTCATGGAATTCATTCATGGAGATCAGATATAATCTCATCATAGAATTATAATTATTCGTAGAAGCCAGTGAGAATGGGATCGAGGGGAGAGAAAAATTAAAATTTAAAAGAAATAAAAAATGTAGGTGAATATTAATTGAGATCCGTTTACTCACAGGTCTTCGACGAATTAGATTCCGCGATTGGCTGCAAAGTCGTCCTCGGCATCTTGTTCAGACAAGTTTTCTCCCAGAATATCGTCTCGTAGAAACGAAATAAATAAATTTAAAGTAAATAAAATGAAAACACGTCCTATTATCGAGAAAGAAATAAACTTCCAAACACTGAATATTCTTTCCACACCAGATTCAATCACGTTATGAATAGAAAAAAAACAACGAGCTTTCAAATAAACAAATATACACATCCACACGCGGTTATTATATCCACTCTCGCAGTGTGTCCCAATTACATCTGTAACATCACCACTTTTCTGTTCATCCTTGTCAACACCCGATGAAATAAATAAATAAATAAATAAATAAATAAAATGTAAAATACTTGAGAGACTATATGACCGTCCTTTGTCAAAAGCCGATCGCTGGCTGAGGTCTACGACTCTAGCCTCTTGGTTTACACTCGCTGTACTCCGTACTCCGTACTCCGTAGTCCGTAGTCCTTTGACGCGAGAGTGCAAGACCTGCCTCGATATTACCGCGCGTTGGTCAAAACTCAGGTTTACGCTAGGCTAGGTTAAACCCGGTTTAAGCCAGACGGGATTGGGTTAGGTTAGGGAGACGAGACGAGACGGGACGGTAGTCGGGAAATGAACCTAAGCTCTAACTGAATAAAGTCACGCGCGAGATGCGATTCTGCCGATCCTGATCGCGCTCCGCGAAGGCACATACCGCTACTAGTCACGTTTCGTTCTCTCGTCACTAGCTCGACGTTCTTGAGTTGAGAGTCTGAAGGCACGCGGCTATCTCAACGAGTTACTATACAGTATACACCAATGGGGAATACCCTTTTTCCAAAGACAAACAGCTCCCACTATAATAGCGGCTCGTTTGCTCAAAACACTTTCATTCCGTGTCCGTTTTATGCGTTACTTACACCTCGTTAAGATTTTAATACCGCGATTTCATCTATCCTCCTTCCCGCTTTCTCAGACACATTTTTTCTCATGTTTCTGTTTCTGTTTCTGTATTTTTCTCATTTTGCTTCTATGTATAAGACAGATCTTTTAAACTGCGGAACATTGAACGGATTATACCGCGCGCGATAATACGAAAAGAAAAGAAAATCGGAAGCTATTACTACGATTTGCATCTAATCTGAATAAATGCCTACTAATATACCGCATTATTACGCTTTTAAATAAAATAGAGTGTAGTAGATGTTATTTTGTTTCCATCTCGTCAACAATCCACGCAGCGTATAGGGAGAAGCGAGATGGGCTGAGGCGCGCACAGCGGAAGAAAAAGTGAGCGCAGCCTGACAAATGACGATCGTGAAGCTTTGAACTTGCCATAGGCGGCACTCGTCTAAACAACTGAGTTTGATTTTCGGATATTGAGAAGCATATTAGTAGTGTTAACGGTTTTTTGACTCTGGCACACACACGCACGCAATAATATATTCGAGGCAAGTATAATTTGCCTATATGTAATTAACGGAAAGAAGAATTATAGAACGGGTTATACTCAAAATCGTACAACTTATTTAGGATTTAGGATTTATATTAGATTATGTCGATAACAACAACACCTTGAAAACGTTTGACGCAACGATTCATTATTATTAATACTTTTTTTTATCATCCATTTGTTTTTGTTTTCGTGAAATATTACGAGTAATAATATTATAATATATTATAATAATAACAAAAAATTAACAAAAAGAAAAAAAAATGAAAACAAAAATCTTAAATTTGAGAAAAAAAAAACACTAGCGTTGTTGCAACGGTTCATTCGATTTTCGAACTACTCCGCTAGAATTAGTTATACATATATACCACAATTAACTCTAGATCCTCAGTGAATTATCCTTTCCCACAAAAACGAGGTTATTATGAATACTGTTAAACGTATCTTACAAGTGATTTCTCGGTATATGTATTATATATTGCAGAGTTTAAATTCCCGTTGGCAGTTGCCTTGTAATAAAATTTACCTACTTACCGCATATTATATTCACACTGTAAACCGAGGTAATTTTTATCTGCTAGTAGCAAAAAAATAAAGAAATAAATGAATAATAAAATTGCGAAATGTTTACCACGTTATTACTATAAACATAATTATACAGCGTTTTTACTAGTTTTGTAATAAATTACATACCTACTGTGTTTCTTTTTCTTGGTCAATTATTTTTATCGATTTTAAAATCACAAAAATTAAATATCAGCTCTTTCTCTCTAAACTATCTAAACGGTCTTTTTACTCAATTTCTACAATAATAATAATTTAATTGTCTCTACTCTCTGTACATAATAAATGATGAAGAAATTCAGAGGGATATATTGTTAACAATGTTTTTTTTTACAGGTTTAACAATCTTCAAATCGATTTGGACAAAACAAAGAGAGAATGCCGAAGATATTTACGACTGCGAGGCAGAAAAAGCTGCAGCTATTCGTTCCGGGAACCCGTGAAGGCGGACCAACGGCGTCGTCCCATTTCGGCAGGGCTGAAAATTCGTCGTCGAACCAAGAAAGAAAGGATTTCGGGATGTTTCACATTAAGAGAAACAAACAGCCTAGTCTACCGTCTCTGAGCACTCTGCTATCGTCGGACATCCAATTGCCTCGGATTGACGAACCTCAGCCACAACCCAAAGCCAAGAAATGCGCGAAGGAGGACATATTCGTTGGCAGAAATTTAAAACACTCCAGCGATGAGACTTCGCCGATAGACGCTGCTACCAAAGAACGGAACGAGTTCGATATCTCCAACATGTTCAACGACGGGTTGAGCGACGAGGAAAACGTCGGAGAGGAATTCAAGTACGTCCTCGACTCCCAGGACTCCGATACCGAGCCGCAAGGAAGACGGGAGAAAGAAGCTAGACCAGGGAAAAGGACGACTTTGGGAAAAATTGAGACTGCCAATTTTTATCCTCACTCAAATCCAATGCCAGAGGCGAAGATGATGAAGAAATCTTCCAAACTAGCTACGGAGATTTCTTCAAGCCGTTTAGGACCGAAGAAGAAAGATTTTGGAGCAGCGGCTCCGCTGCATAGGCTGATTGACCTGTCGCCAAAGCTTAGAATTATAGAGAATGTAAAAATTGTAGAGCCGTTCACCGTTAGAGTAGAAAAACGAGCATCGAATAGAATCGTGGAAACGAGCGAAAGAGAAAATTCAGACTTTGAATTCGACACAGACTCTCTTTGCTCGAGTATGAAGTCTGTTTTCTCTGGATGTAATATCGGCGTCGTAGATTCGCAAGATTTTTCAAACCATCCAGCAGAGTCTTTGACATTCGGCAGAGCTGAGTTTGTCGATAAACCACCAGCGGTGCTTGGTTCAGAAATTACCGAGGGGTTCAAACTCTCTCCGCGATACGCGATGCTCCCTGAATGCAAGAGTCCGATCATACGAGGAAGAAACACGTGCTTCGCACAAAAAGATCCCGGAGAGAATTCCGTACCGGTCCGAAGTCCTGGAATCGATCGTAATTTAGCAGACACCGACTTATTTTCGGATTCCGGGACATCGCATTATTCAGAAATATTCTCACAGCCGTCTTATTCGTACAACCCTCTTCTGAGAGTCGGATCTCAGCTATCAAGTCGCAGCACAACATCCCCGCCTCCTTCCGAGGAGTTTAAACTCTCTCCGAGATACTCGAAGCCTTCTGGCAGTATAAACACAGCTTTCGACCTATCTCAATCTCAGTATTTGCAACGGCGAAGATCTTTCCGGAGGTCAAATAAGACGAACGATTCCACGTTTAAATTCATTCTTTCCAACGCAGCCGCGAGAGAGATTGAACAGATTAGCCCAAAAGACCAGCTCGCACTCGCACAATCGAACTCTAACGTTTCTTTCAAGCGCCGTTGTCCGTTGGAGACTAAAGTGAATATTTTTAACGTGGAAATAAAAAATACTTATAACGGATGCGACAGAGTCGATGAATTATCCGGCACGTGTTCAAACTTCTCAAACTCTTCTCTGGCTAGTAAGAAAAAACGATGGTCTAGATCAAGTTTTCGCGAGGCTGTCCACGAGGTTCAATCCTCCGTTAGCGAGTGGTTGAATAACCAGGATGAGTTGAACGAGAATAGAGACCGCGACGGACACAGCGAAATTATGACGATAGAGGAAAATATTTGTCCAGATCCAGAATCGTTGTTTGCGAATTATTCCTGCGAGTATACCGAAGCTGGTTTGCTCAGACGCTTCAAACCGCAGCAATATTAAGTAGAATCTAACACTCTCGGTTATTGAGTCGCAGATATGGAAACATGCAAAACTTCGACTGATTGATCACTATTCAGTGAAAATTGGGAATATAATCGTTATATTTAATTTTCTATTATAATTATATTTCGTTAAGTAAATATTCTTTAATGTATAAATTATATTCTAGATTTCAGGATAAAATATCCGTTGATACAGATGCAGAGAATTCCAATTAAATAGAAATAAAATGAATTGTTATTTTCAAAAGGATGTCAAATGTAGTCTCACGTCTCATGTACGTCGTTCTGAATAAACATTGCTTAGCAATTGATATATTCAATAAGTAACGAGAGTTAGAGCAGATTATTTACTCCTCGATCAGAATTTCGGGCTTTGAAGATCCTTCAGGGATTATAAAGGAGTTTGATATCCGGCAATGTCGCGCCGATTTCCTCCTGGTTTCTCAAAGAACGCGGTATTTCTTATAGATATTTCAATTACTGATTCGAAAATACGAAATTCGTCACGTTCTCATCTCACTTTTTTTTAGCTCCAAAACCAGAGAATCCCATGACAGCGGCCATTTCGTCCGAGGGTCCGGCGTCCTCCTCGTTAGCCTCCTCTAGCTTTCTTTTTCTGTCTTTCCTCTTCTCTTTTCTGTATTCTTTTATCTTCTCTTCCTGCAAAAGAAGCGAATATATCGAGTTAAATATCATCTTTGAGGAAGACACGGATCTTAGTCAGGTTCTTGGGCGAATCACCTCTTCTTTAAGCTCCTTAACTCGCTGTTCAAGGTCGTAGTCCTTCTTTTTTTCTTCCATCTTCTTTTTGTTATGAGCAAATCTTGCCTTCACCTGATCCAACGTCGATCGTTCAATTTTCATCGACATTCCCAAGTTACGTTGATCTGGAAATGAGATAGAAAAATCAAGTTTCATGGAAGTGAAAGAATTCTTTGAAAGAAAAGTGAAATCTCACGTTTTGTGCCGTTAATGTGATCCAAAAAGTTGATGGAATCCTTGACGACGCAGTCGCAGACATTGCAATAGTATCTGAAAATTCCAACAGACAATTTAGCACAGATTTGCTTGCAAATTCTTGAAAATCCCTACCGACTGAAATAATGAGAATATTTACCCTCCGGTCTGCGACGACGGCGTATTTTTGTTGATGACGACGCTCTTGCCGAGTTTTGATTCAAGATCCACTTTGTAGTCTCGTTGTTTGAGCAATTCTCTCTTGACCGCAGGTTGTTTAGGAATGCCCAAGTCTTCTTCGGCGATTTCATCCTGTAGCCTTTGCAACGCTATACGTTCGTACTCCTCTCTGTTCCATTTTCGACGATGGTCGTCCGGACGTTGCTAAAGAGTTATAAAAATTGTTCACACTTTCGCATTATTTATTCATATAGAAAAAGTATTCGTGGAGGAATTCATCAGAATCCGTCCTCTGAACGAAAATTTGAATCTAATATTCAGTCAGAGCCTCTGGGTCACTTGTCAAAGCTAAATTTGTAGGTTATAATCAGACTCGGACTCAGACGGACCGCAATAGACCGTAAAAAGGAATTGCAAATGGTCTCACGTACATTGTTGATGACAGATTTAGAGTATTTCGTGGTTTTCTTACCGTAGACATCGTCAAATTGGTTATTCAGGTATTGTTGTCTCGAGACCCAAGCGATCACAGTGAAACTATTCCGTGTTTTCAGTTGTTTATTCGAATGGTCGACCGGTGCTGCCCTCTACAGTGCGACTCTGTCGCTTTGATGACTTTGTCCGGTCGCTTATGTAGCTCTGTGATGAGCAGCCGATCGAATCGCATTTGGTTGTCGATGAAGCAGCAATCCTATCAATTTTCTGACGTGAAAATCAGACCGTACAGTCGTCCAGCGATGATAGATCGATCGATTGTTGTCGGCACTTTTTGCTCATTCGCAGAGAAAAATGCAAATAAAGTTAGGGTACTAAATTTCGTGGGGCAGATATTCACTCACATGGGTCGCGAGTAACTATTTTTTCGAACCGAAATTTTGAAATATCTACACCTCAACGATATTCTGCGACAGCAGAGGGTCCTACAAGTACGATGTAGAATCGTGGGGCAGATATTCACTCACATGGGTCGCGAGTAACTATTTTTTCGAGCCGAAATTTTGAAATATCCAGACCTCGACGATATTCTGCGACAGCAGAGGGTCCTACAAGTACGATGTAGAATCGTGGGGCAGATATTCACTCACATGGGTCGCTAGTAACTATTTTTTCGAACCGAAATTTTGAAATATCTACACCTCAACGATATTCTGCGACAGCAGAGGGTCCTACAAGTACGATGTAGGATCGTGGGGCAGATATTCACTCACATGGGTCGCGAGTAACTATTTTTTCGTACCGAAATTTTGAAATATCCACCCCTCGACGATATTCCGCGACAGCAGAGGGTCCTACAAGTACGATGTAGGATCGTGGGGCAGATATTCACTCACATGGGTCGCGAGTAACTATTTTTTCGTACCGAAATTTTGAAATATCCACACCTCAACGATATTGTGCGACAGCAGAGGGTCCTACAAGTACGATGTAGGATCGTGGGGCAGATATTCACTCACATGGGTCGCGAGTAACTATTTTTTCGTGCCGAAATTTTGAAATATCCACCCCTCGACGATATAGCGCGACAGCAGAGGGTCTTACAAGTACGATGTAGGATCGTGGGGCAGATATTCACTCACATGGGTCGCGAGTAACTATTTTTTCGAACCGAAATTTTGAAATATCCAGACCTCGACGATATTCTGCGACAGCAGAGGGTCCTACAAGTACGATGTAGAATCGTGGGGCAGATATTCACTCACATGGGTCGCGAGTAACTATTTTTTCGAACCGAAATTTTGAAATATCCACACCTCGACGATATTCTGCGACAGCAGAGGGTCCTACAAGTACGATGTAGGATCGTGGGGCAGATATTCACTCACATGGGTCGCGAGTAACTATTTTTTCGAACCGAAATTTTGAAATATCCACACCTCGACGATATTCTGCGACAGATGAGGGTCCTACAAGTACGATGTAGAATCGTGGGGCAGATATTCACTCACATGGGTCGCGAGTAACTATTTTTTCGAACCGAAATTTTGAAATATCTACACCTCAACGATATTCTGCGACAGCAGAGGGTCCTACAAGTACGATGTAGAATCGTGGGGCAGATATTCACTCACATGGGTCGCGAGTAACTATTTTTTCGAACCGAAATTTTGAAATATCCACACCTCGACGATATTCTGCGACAGATGAGGGTCCTACAAGTACGATGTAGAATCGTGGGGCAGATATTCACTCACATGGGTCGCGATTCACCATTTTTTCGTACCGAAATTTTGAAATATCCACCCCTCGACGATACTGCGCGGCATCAGAGGGTCTTACAAGTACGATGTAGGATCGTGGGGCAGATATTCCCTCACATGGGTCGCGATTAACTATTTTTTCGTACCGAAATTTTGAAATATCCACCCCTCGACGATACTGCGCGGCATCAGAGGGTCCTACAAGTACGATGTAGGTTCGTGGGGCAGATATTCCCTCACATGGGTCGCGAATAACTATTTTTAGTACCGAAATTTTGAAATATCCACCCCTCGACGATACTGCGCGGCATCAGAGGCTCCTACAAGTACAATGTAGGATCGTGGGGCAGATATTCACTCATATGGGTCTCGAGCAACTATTTTTTCGTACCGAAATTTTGAAATATCCACCCCTCGACGATATCGCGCGACAGCAGAGGGTCCTACAAGTACGATGTAGGATCGTGGGGCAGATATTCACTCACATGGGTCGCGATTCACCATTTTTTCGTACCGAAATCTTGAAATATCCACCCCTCGACGATACTGCGCGGCATCAGAGGGTCCTACAAGTACGATGTAGGATCGTGGGGCAGATATTCACTCACATGGGTCGCGATTCACCATTTTTTCGTACCGAAATTTTGAAATATCCGCCCCTCGACGATATCGCGCGACTGCAGAGGGTCCTACAAGTACGATGTAGGATCGTGGGGCAGATATTCACTCACATGGGTCGCGAGTAACTATTTTTTCGAACCGAAATTTTGAAATATCTACACCTCAACGATATTCTGCGACAGCAGAGGGTCCTACAAGTACGATGTAGGATCGTGGGGCAGATATTCACTCACATGGGTCGCGAGTAACTATTTTTTCGTACCGAAGTTTTGAAATATCCACACCTCGACGATATTGCGCGACACGTACTAGTGGCACGCACCGCGCACTATGATGTTCCGTAGTTTTTTTATATCAACTTTTTATGGGGAGTTTTGACGGGTTCTTCAAAAGAAGCCGATAGACGGAGGATTCAGACTATTGACGACAGTAAATATCGAATACTGGAAGCCTCAAATAAGACCAGGCATCGAGATCCTTTGAAAATTCAATTTTTCACCCTATAAACGTATATTAAATATATTTTATATCAACTTTTTATGGGGAGTTTTGACGGGTTCTTAAAAAAAAGCCGATCAACGAAGCATTCCGATCATTTACGATACTTAATATTGAAAACTGGAAGCCTCGAATTAGGACAAGGCATCGAGATCCCTCAAAAGTTCATTTTTCCACCCAATCATCTGACCTTAATTTCGCCATTTATTCAAAAAATCAAACGGGAAAATATTCTTAATGAATCACACTTTCAAACTAGGCAAAAAACAGAAATTCGATTTTTTTTAAATCTCAAATCTCTCCAGTCCCCTGAATATCAATATTCTTTGTAACAAACTCAAACGCTGTTCTGTAATGGTATTCTATATAGAGGAAACTTAATTAATGAAAATGGTGGAAAACGGAAACTTTCTTGAATCCCAAGCCTCATTTCAGCTACTAATTCTTGCGAATTATTGAGATATTTTTTGAATTCTTGAAACAAAAAGTAAATAGTTACCAACGTTAATACTATAAAAAGTTATCTTTCAATAAAAATATTAATATTGATCTATCCAAGGCTGTCTCGAATAGAACGGTATTTTCGCCCAAACATAACACGACGTCGAGTGACAGGCCCGGCGACAGGGGGGGGACTACGGGTACAGCTGTACCGGGCCCCATGAAAAAAAAATTTTAAATAAATAAAATGACGAAAAAAAAATAAGCGAAAATTACTCAAGTCGGGAGACGTAAGACAAAAGTGAAACTTAACTTTTTTTCCCAAAGCAACATTGTTGAAATGGTACAATTCCAAATCACTGGATAGAGCATGAAACAGCTCGAGAAATAGATTTCAGTAACGTTATAAAGGACTTTGCGACATTGAAAGTGAGAAGGCTCATCTATAAAGTTGAAATATATTTTGTTTCTATATAGGGCCGTCCACGTCAATTCACCTAGGCTCCAGACCACAACTTTTTTTATGTGCTTCAGATTTTTTTGTTGTTGTCCTTGCGGCATAACATTATTCTGCATTTTTTTTTCAGATTTTTAGAAAAAACCCTTTCCGAGTTATGATTTTTTTTCGAGCGAAAAGAAAAGGACCATTTTTGAACATCTGAAAAAATTCACAGTCACCCGCTCGCGAGAATGTGGGCCAAATTTTTCTTCTAATTTTTCTTTACCCGATCAAAACTTAAAAAAAAATTAAGAATACACTAAAACCACGCCTTTTATCCAACCATACATAGATATATCAATACCATTTTTGAACTGCAAGAATGGAAAAAAAATCCAACTCCAAAACCCAAATCCAACATCTTTGGGACCGACAAGTCGAAATTAAAGTCGTATCCAACTTCAAAATGAAATAGTACACGATGGAAGCTTGAGTCATAACCACATGAAACTAGTGTTCAAATTTGAAATTCGCTTCAATTTCAACAATAATTCGAAAACTCTCTTTTCGACCGTATTTTGTACGCTCGGGGTTAGTGTAGGTTCGTTTTCAATTCACTCCTCAAGACGTAAAAAATAAGAAGCCGAACAACATACAGTTTGGAATTTATTCTAATACAGGGTATAACGTTTATTGCAATATATGTGGCGGTACGAGATCCGGAAAGGTGACGCCGACCCTGGTGACCATCATTCCAGCTACTCTAGAGCCTAATTCCAAACAGGATTTCGGATTTCTTCCGATTAAAGTACCGACCAGGAACCCAGCGACCAAAGAATCCCCAGCACCGGTCGTATCCACCACCGGAGACTCCAGAGCTTCTGGTTGAACCTGAGGGATTTATTCTCAATCAGAACGATTGTGAAAACAGGAATATTTAAGAGCCCAAAAAATACCTGAGCGGAATGACCCTCTCCCCAAACGACAATGGCTGGGGCTTTTCCGCCCTGAGTCATAACTACAACATCCTCGTCCGACAGCCAGTCGTTATTGTTCCTACTAGAAGCTCCGAGTTTGATTTTCTTCAATTTGTTCAATAGGAAGGGAATCTCCTCGACACTGTTGTACTTCAGATTCAGAACTCTAGCCAATGCCATCATCTCTCTCGAGTTCCCAAATACGATGCTGGACTGACCCACCATCTCGCATATCGCGGCGTGGTGCTCCTGAAAATGTTGCACTCTAGTACTTCACGGGTTAAACAAAATTTGGATAAAAGAATATGTGTAGAAGAAGCTATGGATTGATAAATATGCTTCTCGATCTCACAATTAGTGAAACATCATAGAACCTTATTGATTAAAGGACGTAGAATATCAACCTGGAATATATATTCCCCGCTGACGTTGAACGCTACGGTAATACCTCGCTCTCGAGCCAATTTGACTACCTCCAAGGCGACGTCAAAACTATGCGTTATGAAGAATCCCTCGATATAAATGATCTTCAATGTATCAAAGGGCAGATCACACTCCTTCAGATTGTCCAAAGTATAGCTACTAGCGGCACCTAAATTAGCCACTAGACTTCGCCACGGTTTAGTTATCATAGAAACGCAGACTCCGGTCGGTAGCTCGGGATTAATTGCGTAACTAGAAATCATTCAAATTAAAATCAGCTCCGTTTGTCTGAATATCGAAAAAATATCGATCTTTACGATATAAAATCATACCGAGCGTCGATACCGGTTGCCAAAACCATTTCCTTCAGGGTTTCGCCCCTTTCGTCATTCCCAAGTCCTCCGCAAAATATTCCTAACTTCGGTACTCTCTTTCCGCCACACAACCACTGCAGGATCCTTATCGTGTTTTGAGCGCATCCTCCGGGACTGACTTGCTTCGATCTGAAAATTTTTCGAAAAGATTTTCCCTATTTAACTTGATATTCTTCGTCTGTGTGTAAAAAAATAACGGAAAAAATGAACAAATAAATTTAATGGACTGTTTTTTTTAATAATATTTATCAATATTAATGATTTGAATGAAAAAAAATTCAACATCTTTCGACCTTGAGAACGAAGAAGGTCACGCTACGAAAAATGCATCGAAGATAGAACTAATAATAAAAAAAAAGTAAAGAAGAGAAACTAGGGAAAAAAAGGGTGAAATTTGTTAAACAGTCATTAACTCTGATGGAAGTTCATTGATAAGCTGTCGAATAATATCTGCGGGAAGTTCTTTCTCTCCGTCAGTTTCTAGGCTATATTTTTTCAAAATATCACCGCTGTTCAATGTTCTCACGGTAATATCAAGCAAGGGGTTCCCGAATCCAGCAATAGCCGGTGTCTTAAGTCCTCTAATAGCCTCGGCGATCGTTATTTCGCTCATTTTAAAACGATATAATATATCAAACGATAATTTCAAATTGAACGTAAAAATTTAGACACACTTCCGAACACCAACAGACACGGCGTTGATCCCAGACGTCACTTTTGCAGGTTAGGTCGGGGACGATAATTGACCGTCCGATGATACGCGAGTCTCTTTACCGACCACTGATATATACATACACGCTAGCGCGTTGGCCCCGTTCACATTGACGCGCGGGAGATTCAAATAGTGTTCGACTCAGAACGATTGTAAGAGAATTTTATTAAACAATTAACTACATTAAAAAAAAAAAACGTTCTCTCGCAATTTTTACGGTCTGCCGCTTTACATGTCACACATTTCCCCATCTTTTAGTAGACAAATGACGTCACGGTCTTATCGGACTACAAAGATGGCGATGATTTCACAACTTCACAAACGACATACACTGTCGCTAAAATCAGGATGTACTGAAATTATTGTTGTATTTAAAATTGATATTGGTCCAAGAATATTGAAACTTTAGCGCCATTGATGACATCAGAGAAAATTTTATTGCAAACTAATTTGATTGTACTTTATGTTCAATTTCGTTGCGCTACGATTAGTATATTGCGAGGGGTTAATCACTAGGCAAAACTGGCGTACACCGATTACAATTACAAAGATTACAAAAGATTACAAAGATTACAATGATTATAGAAAGATTACAAAAGATTACAAGGATTACAGCAAGATTACAGAGACTACAAAGATTAAAAATATTACAAGGATTACAAGGATTACAGAAAGATTACCAAAGATTACAAAAGATCACAAAGATTACAAAAGATTACAAGTGATTACAAAACCCTTGTACATCAGATTACAACAGTGATTAACCCCTCGGTATATTGTATCTCCTCGGTGCGCAAATTGATTGGACATAAATCATCAAAATCAGCGTTCAAATATCATCAAGTTATCAATTTTCGATTTAACCACTGTTCAATTTTCAAATTCGAATCCAAAACTAACTAATAGTCGATGTTATCGACAGAGTCTGTGAGTCTGTATGTATGAGCTGCCTTTACCGACATACGAACAGTTAGACGCGAGCGTGGGATACCGACGGAGGTGGCGGCATTGAAGGAGGAAAGTGGAAGGGTGAATGGAACGAAAACCGCGATTGGGTAGGGGAACCAAAGTAGTGAAGTGCGAGTGAAAAACGATGAATGACGAGTTTGGTGTTTGACAAAAATTAAATACGCGACGAAACAACGATGGCGGATTTGTAAAAATAGCGTGACGCATAGCGATGCGACGATTCCTTATTTATCTCCTCAGTCCAACGGTCCCTCGAACTATCTTGACATCCATAACCCCCGACACGGAAGTGAAATTGGTTCGATAACAAATAAAGAGAAAAAAAAAGAAAAAAATACGTGAGTATATACTTCCTCGTGTCTAGTTTCTTATCCTATCTAAGTAGGACAGCCTTTGAAATAATTTATTCGGCCAGTTATCTCCCCCAGGCGTATTCCAGGCCGACGATGTATGTGAGGTAGAAAACAAAACTCAGAACACGATGAGCTGGATGAGGAACAGTCCGCTGCGGACTTTTAGCAGACAGCGATCCAGGGATTCGCCACCCAAGGACGCGGACCCCACGGCGTGTTACGACAGCTTTAGAAAACACTGGCAACAGAGTCACGAGATTATTCTGAACACCCAGGTGAGTTTGGGGGTTAAAATAGCTATATGAGGATGTAAAAACCCCCGTTTCAATCAGTTCGTCCTCGTCCGACTTGATTCTCAGCCTCCTAAGGGGATACCGAGCCAAGATGACGTCCTCGGAGTCGTTAACCACGTCGACCAAATGGTCACCCTGCTTTTGCTAGAACTACAAAACGCCACGCCGGCAAATGAGCCTAGACGCACTTCTACTCCGACGCATTCTCCGTGTTTGGAACATCTTCTGAACGAGAATCTGCTGGATAAACTTTACGAATGGAGTCTGCACACCGGAAGGTAAGATCGGAGAGCTTCGGGACAACGGGCATCAAAGCAATTAAACCGTTTCCTCCTCAGATTCAGCAACGCGGTTCGGCTGGAGCAACTCAAGCTCTACGAGCTTCTAGTCTCCCACAGCGGAGCTCTTCTGGCTCACGAACCAGTCGCAAGGCCGTTGTTGAGGCTGTTGGAACAATGCGCCGATGACGTAATGCCTCTGGAGGTGGAGAAAAAATTAGTAGTATTATTGAACCAGCTGTGCGTAGCCCTGATGCAGAACATGGCGCTTCTGGATCTTTTCTTTCATCCCACGGCCAGTGGAAAGACCAAGTCAGTCGGCTCAGCCCTCCCCCGCTGTTATCGGACAAGAATCGCTTCTAACGTGATTCTGTTTCCACAGATTCATCATTTTCACCCTGTTGATTCCCCACGTTCACAAAGAAGGGGGTGTCGGCCAGCAGGCCAGAGACGCGATGCTGCTCTGCATGTCGCTATCCAAGAAAAACGACGAAGTCGGAGTCTACATCGCCGATCACTCGAACGTCTGCCCGGTCAGAATTGAATCTTTGAACGTTTAGCATTTCTTTGCAGTGCAGCATGTCTTCGGTCTGTCCTTGCTATCCGTAACGGAGGATCGTTCGTGCATTTAGTTGACACCGTTAACGTTTGTAAACAAAGCTGCTGATTCTCATCAGCAACAGGTGGCAGCCTGCCCCTATCCGCGTACACCTTCGAATTACGTGTGCGGAGATACGAACGTGAAACGTGAATATGGGTCGTTATGTAAAACACGCTTGGTTTCAGGGACGAGAATTAATTCAAGGCTGACCAAAGTAGGCGTTGCGATAAAGTAGCGAGAATCGTTGTTCGGTGTCTTGGAATTTTTCAGAGCTTCGAAATCTGATGTATTCAATGTCCTCCAGGTATTGGCGACGGGGCTGAGTGGTCTGTACTCGTTGTTACCTAGAAAATTGGATATCGAGACGGAAGATTGGCACCGACTAACTCCGGACGATATAAACGATACCCCGGCGTTAACGCAGCTGATGAACTCTCTGGAGTTCTGCAACGCCGTTGCCCAAGTGGCGCATCCCCTGGTGCAAAAGCAGCTCCTTGAATTCCTCTATCAAGGATTTCTGGTGCCTGTTATGGGGCCGGCGTTACTTCAGGTACTATGACAGTAGCGTTGCATCGATGGTCGAGAAAAGGCTGTGTATCAAAGTAGAAATCATCCTCATCAAACTTTTCGTGCTTGTAATATTGCAAAACTTAAATTCTCCACGATTCGAAGCCCCGCCACAGTCGCTTTTGTATCATCCATCGGCAATTCTGCGAATGTTCAAAATTGGAAATAGATTTAAAAGAAAAGCGTGTGCGGTAAAAGAAGACATTCACTGATCTGAGACTTCTGCGCCACCGAAATTGTTTAGCGCGTTATTAATTTTCTTTAAGATTTTTTAATCGAGCTTGCGCAAACCGTCTAAGAATCACGAGCTTACTTCTACTGTAATAAATCAATCACGAAACTTGGTGGTGGTATATAGTTTAAAAATGCAAAAGAATGTTCAATTGATTTATGTTGTGGGCTTGCGATTGTCGGTGGCTGTCTGGTGACTCTTATTTTGGTGATCGTAGGAATCTCTCGGTTTGACCATAGATCAGCTAGATGCACCGCAATACTGGGTTAGTACAAAACTACTCACTACAAAAAAAGAAACACAAAAATAACTAACATACGTGTTTAACTATGTTTACTTGGATCGGTAATAACAAAATATGGTAATCAGACTTACAATCCGCATCCACCATACCATCATATTTTCAATGCAAATTTCATCCTCGATTATGGATTTACCCTCATCATTCGAGGTCATATGATAATAAACACCGCTTCCGCACTGGCCAATTATCGCACGCTATCCTCATACATCTGCTGTATCGTGTGTAATAATCATTGAAACAGAGTCGAAGCTTATTTTGTGGCAATCTTAATCGCTGTGCGGCTTGTAAGTGGATTACTTGCAATAAGATGATTTTCTTTCTATTCATTGATATTTAAGAGAAAAAAAACACCTCTGTATCAAGATTCATCGAGCTAATCGTTTGGTGCTGTTTTGTAATCGTGCTTTTCGTCATCAATACATTTAAAAATGTTCATATTAGCAAACGGTGACACTTCTTCTACCACATATTTAAGCAAAAGATTAGAAAGTCAATCGAATTGATTTCTGTGTCTTAATACTAATTTCTCATTAGAATCACCGGCGTGGTCCGAGAAGAGAAATTGGCACCGCTATCCTGCTCAATATGTTTTACAATGAATTTTCTAGCTAATAGAACGGATGACTTTCTCTTATAGACGACTGTGGAGGAATTGGTTGCAGCAACAGCCTACTTTGATCTATTCTTACGATCCGTTACGGAGCCAGGATTACTGAGATCTCTGATAAGATTTTTGCTCGAAGATAACTACGACGAATGTCGTATATTGGACAGTCTGATTCAGAGAATATCGTCGAGATCAAGGGTAGGACTTTATTCGACGTATCTTCATAATTAAACACGATTAAATGACAATTTCCCATCCACAGCTGTGCATAGTGACTCTGGCGCTGTTTGAAACACTGATCGAGCTGAATTGCGAGGATGTCATGCTAGAATTGTGTCTCGGAGCGCTGACCCCTTGCTCACACGTGATGCTATCCCAACGCAGGAGATTAAGAGACATAGATCCGTTCGGTAGAGCAGCGGAAAAGTTTCTGAGCCTCGCTCCGAACTGTTGTACAAACGGGGGACTGGCCACGTCCACGCCACCCAACTCCTTGCCGAATATCCCGCTGACTTTTCGTCGGAAAAGCTCAACCTCTGGAACTGAGAGTCTCAAGTCTTGGCCAGTGCCAATTAACTACGGAGCAAGACTGTCGGAGAGCTTGTACGGAAATTATCACGCGTACCTATGCGACGCTAGACAGAGAATAGCGACCTGCCAGATGGCCTGTTCCAGCTGGTCATCTCCGTACGACGGAGAAACGTTGAAAGAGAGCGTCGCCAGCAGTGCCACAACTTTGGCAGAAGAGAGTACCCTCGTAGAGAGGAAAGTTAAACGGATAGAAAATGGTAAAGTGACTACCGAAGATAAGATTCGCAAGGATTCGTCGGTGGAGAATATCCTGGATAATATCGAGTCGCTTTTGGCTGCGGAGGACGTTACCGCGAGCAAGGAGAATCTCAGCGAAGATAATTGCCGTGGGACTCTTTCACTGGAAGATCAGGCCAAGCTGGACGCGGATATCGCAGAATTATTGAGCGAGGAGATCGGGCAGATGGAACAAATCGAGGATACGTTGCAGCTGGATAAGAAGGGGTCGGACAGTGGAATAGACGAGTCGAATACGGCGATGAATTCGCTTTTATCTTTGGGAGAGAGCAGCGGATACGAAAGTTTCGCATTCAAGGGATCTTCGGAATCGACACCGGACAACGAACCGAGCGAGGATAGGATTAGCGAACACGAAGAAACGGAGACCGAAACGAGCATGGAACCCTGCATACAGCTGCACGGAATAACGGACGTAAATTACGTTACCAGAGAGGGATCGATATCTAGCAAACAGAGCAAAGACTCCTCTTATCACCACGATATCTTCAACGGACAACCGAACGTCGGAATATTTCTTGACGTGGTATTGAGGAAGCTAGAATGCATGACGAGCAACAATGTTTATGTAAATTTACATTTGACCGGACTTCTGAGCAGGCTAGCTGTATATCCGCAGCCCTTGCTCCAGTCTTTCCTGCTGAATCACTCGCTCGTTTTCCAGCCCAGCATTAGATCATTGTTCCAGGTTCGAGACGTCGCTCTTAGCGATTTAATATTCCACGATCCATCATTTAATTCGATTTAAAAAGAGGCTTTTTTTCGTTCCAGGTTCTCGCTTCTTTGAAGCATAAAATCGACCAGTTTTTAGCCCGGCACAACGATATCGACCGATTAGTAGAACAAGCGCGGACGTTTTTGATAGGACGAGAAGACAGATTGGTCAACGCGAGAAAAAACGCTTTGGAAGCTACTGCTCAAGCATCGACGAACAGACGAAACTCTGCCGCGAGTGAACCGTTTTCGCGAGGTAAGATTAGTCGCAGATATTTGAATAGCTCCTTTTGTGAAACTAATTGTTTGAATATTTTTTCCAACGCCAAACGGAAGTCTTTAGACGTGAGTTCGGATCAACCTCGTCGGATATAATAATTTATCGTGTTATTGTATTCATTTTGTCTACGATATTAATAACTTAGTGTTTTTCTCTTCCGAAAGGTGAACCGAAAAGAAGGAGTCTCACGTCATCATTGTCGCAAATGTTCAGACGAACGGGGAGCAGCTCTGGACCGAGTAGTTTGACTGGATCTGTAAGTCAGCCGTCCAGCATTTCCGAGGACCATTTTGAAGTTGTTGGAGATAGTTCAGGGCACAGGTAATCTATCTTTCTGATCGGGATGTGAAAATAACACATTCGAGATTGAGGAATACGAAAGTTTGGTAATCTTGATTCTCATTTTCAGATACTACACGAAAACATCATGGGAATCGACCAACGAAATAAGCCCGGTTCAGAATATCGTTCTGTGCGCAGTTGTTCTTGACGAATGGATGAAAGAGTTGGCTGCGATCACGCAAGAGCATGCGATAGCCTCGTTAACATTTGGTCCCGATTTCAGGGTGTAAAATTGATGGCTTCATTTGAAACTCATCATCCAAGCTCCGATAAACGATGCAATAACAATATCTGCTCATTAATATAGATATTTTTTGTTTAGTTAGTCTCTCACAAAGAACAGGGTTGCGGTATACTTTTAGAAATTTAATGCACCGAATCATGTCTTTGCAGAAATACTTTTCAAATCATATTCGAACTCTTGACGTAAGGTGTGTGAGTGTGCTAGCGTAAACAGCTCACTAAGTCCGATTCCTATTGGATGTTATTGTCGTAGGATATTTTCTGTTCGCATACTAAACTAAGCAGTAAGATACATAATTACCAGATACAGAGATTCTCTGCTGCGATCTAATGTGTATAACATAAAAATAGGCATTACATATCGGCGAGTGTATTCAATTTTTACTTTTAACGCTGATATGATGAAAATTGTGGCCTAACAATTTAACATTGTTGATAAAAAGGCGGATCGCGACAGAGATTTTGCCGTCTTAAACTAAAACAAAAAGCCAAACTCAAGCCACTATATCGTTAGTCGAAGAACCATATCATCTGAATAATGTGAGCTCTACTGTCTAGAATTTTTTTCTTTTTACAGCCTAGATTCAATCAATCGTCCGTAAAACTATCCTCAAAGTTAAAGAAAAATATTGTACGTAGTGATATTGTGAATTCCGTTATTAAGAAATCCGCTATTTCATCAAAATAATTTAGATGATTCTTGCCATTAGTGCGAATATTTTAAACTCCTGACAGAATATATAGTGTAAATATAAAATCAAGTGATTTGTTCATGATGAGTAAAGAAAGCAAAAATATATATATAATAGTTGCAAAAGAATTCATTTTTAATATTTGACAACGGAAACAGTGTAAATAGAGTTATATTGTACAATTTTTTTTTATTTAAAATTATTATCTCAACGATTGATTTTAATTATTTACTTTCTATAGATTTACCTATTTGTCTTCGAATATTTGTACTTAGTTTGTGGCAAGTGTGTGAGAAACTAGCTATTTGTGTATAAAAATAGAAAAAACAAGAGAAAAAGCAGGAAAAAAAAATACTGATAACAAATTATTATTTTTATCTCATCTTACAATAGAGTAAGCCTTAGCTAGTGTGATAATTGGGTAGAGGCTGATGGTACCTATTACAAAATACATAGCTGTTATTGATAGGAAAAAAAAAAAAATTATAAACTATACCTACCCAAAAGTACAAAGGGATGGAATTATACAGTGACAATTAATTATAACGATCTAATTTCAATACATCTGAAAATCATTTCTTCGCACTTTTGGGTAATCACTGTAGTAATTTTATAGAACACAGAGAAAAGAGAGTTTATCGTAATAATATTTAGTCATAAAATAGTAATTGTAATTCTACGGATAATAGATTTAACAAATTTATCTAGTTTTTGTAGATTCGTCGTGATGTTTTTTTTTTTTTTTTTTTTTCCAAGTATTCTGAGCTATGGCATAAAAACAGTGATCATTAACTACACAGTAGAAGTTTAAAAGTAACTGTGAACCTATATACCGCCAAGAAAATTTCAGTAGAACTATAAAATTATACTTAATAGTCGCTATGCCCTCCTCTGTGCCAATGTTCGGTCATTGGATCTACATGTAGCTATAAAACAGGCTCAAATTATTCGAGATCAAACTTTACATAACAGCGATATACAATATTGATATGCAATTGACAACAAAAAATTGTGAAAATTGTGAGCACATAATTTATACGGTTAAAATTATTTCTTTGATGTGAAAATCAAAGCCATATTTTTGGAACGCTTTATATATCTTGCATTTTTATTATTAATATGATATATTGAAGAGAAACAGAAAGAATGAAAGAAAGAAAGAAAGAAGGTTTTTCCATGTGATATTAAAGTTGCACATTTTAATAGTAATTGAATAATTGATTAATCGATTTATTGATTGATTGATTGATTGATTGATTACAGGTTATTGATTTGCATATACGTTTAGATTTTTAAAGAAGAGAATTCATTTACCACTCGTAATTTAGACATTTTTGTTTTTGTTTTGCATTTCTATTATTTTCTTTCTATACATCGTTTATTTTGTTTCAAACATATAATAATATTATTATTAATATTTACGTTCGTTTTCCTGATTCAATAATATTAATACGCACAGAATAATAATTTTAATAAATTCGACAAAAAATATTATATTATCTATTCTGTCTTGCAATAATAATAATAATAATAATAATAATATATCGAATAATTTATATTATCAAAGATAAACAAATCTACCCGATTTCTGTTGTATTAAATTTTCATTCTATTTTATTTCTACGTTTACCTTGAAAAGGTATTAATATATTATATATATATATATATATTTTATTTGTCAATGCGAGAATGAATAGTCAATAGATTCTCTATCGAAACCGAGCCAGGTATATAAATTTAATAATCATGAAAATGGAAATAAAACAAACGATGAATAAAATATGTGCAATTTGAAATAAAGAAAATAACAAAAAATTGTCTAATTATATTCACACTGTAAATTATTTGTAACATAAATCTAATATCGTCCAATTGAATTTCGAATAAATTTTCAAATTTACCCAATTCATCGGCTTTTCCATTATCTTATCCTTCCAACAATCGTATCAACATTCGATTTCAAATACTCCCGCGCTCTTCTCTTGTCTCTGCTTCAATGTTGGCAACAATGTTAAGGGGAAATGAAAGTCACGTGACCTCGATATGATTTACACTTGGAATTTTCAAACGCTATTTTCTCAGCCAAAACACATTCGATTCATGTGAAATTGATATCAGTGACGTAGAAAAACTCAATGAAGGGCCTGCCAATCGTGAATTTTCGAAAATCGAGACGTAATAACACTTTTTTCACAATATTGTTCTGTAATCCAAGGAAGTGCTGCCTCTCTCCACGAGAGGCAGCACCTCCTTGGGTTACAGAACAATATTGTTACACAAAATTCTGATTATGTCTTTCGATATTCGAAAATCCACGATTGGCAGGCCCTTCATTGAGTTTTTCTACGTCACTGATATCAATTTCGGATCAATCGAATGTGTTTTGGCTGAGAAAATAGCGTTTGAAAATTCCAAGTGTACATCATATCGAGGTCACGTGACTTTCATTTCACCCTAAGTGTCACTAATTCCCACAATTCTTAACTTAGGGGCGGAGTTGCGAAAGTGACGTTTGTTGTCATCAACTGTGATCCGAAAAATCATATCCAAGGTATATTTCAACGATAATTAATCCTCGTCTCAATCAACGGAGTTGATTCGCCTTAAGCTGACTCTAACCCACCTCAAACGGATCCGTCCCACCCGCATCGGAGTCGCGACTCGCGACTCGTTACTCACCGCGTAAACATAACCTATCGAACTCGATCTATTTTTTCTTTCCATTTTCCGCGAATTCTAGACTCACTAATTCGAATCACATCTAACTTTGACCGATTCCAGGCTTTTTTCGCGATAAAAACCAGCAATGGCTACCGACAAGGTAACATTGGCTGACGCATTATCGAACGTCGATGTCCTCGACGAGTTTACCCTGCCCGACGAACAACCGTGCATCGAGGCGCAGCCCTGTTCCGTCGTTTATCAGGCAAACTTTGACACAAATTTTGAAGACAGAAATGGGTTTGTCACCGGGATCGCAAAGTACATCGAGGAGGCGACGGTCCATGCCAGTCTGGTAAGAAAAATCTCCAACCCGATCAAGCGCAGACTCGTAATTTTATTTTATCCGTAGAACGAGCTGCTGGAGGAGGGCTTGGAGCACGCGGTGATGCTGTACACCTGGAGATGCTGTTCCCGAGCCATTCCACAGCCGAAATCTAACGAGCAGCCTAATCGCGTTGAAATTTATGAAAAAACGGTCGAGGTATTGGCTCCCGAAGTGAACAAGCTTCTCAACTTCATGTATTTTCAAGTAAGTCTCTTGTCTCTTGTGTTTAAAGTAGAAAAACCGTTTCTAATCGATTCCTTTGTCATTTTAAACAGAGAAAAGCCATCGAAAGATTCTCCGCGGAAGTGAAACGCCTCTGCCACCACGAGAAGAGAAAGGATTTCGTGTCTGAGGCGTATCTACTGACTCTGGGAAAGTTTATCAACATGTTCGCCGTCCTGGACGAGTTAAAAAACATGAAATCCAGTGTGAAGAACGACTATTCGACGTACAGGAGGTGAGAATTCTATCACAGGCGAATAGAAAAGGTTCTGTGAATCGATTCGATGAATGAAATTCATTTTTCCAGAGCTGCGCAGTTCTTGAAAGTCATGTCGGACTCTCAGACCCTCCAAGAGTCTCAGAATCTGTCCATGTTCTTGGCGACCCAGAATAAGATACGCGACACTGTGAAAGAGAATCTGGAAAAGATAGCGGGATACGAAGAGCTGCTGGCAGACGTGGTGAACATCTGCGTTCACATGTTCGAGACGAAGATGTATTTGACCCCGAACGAGAAACACATGCTGGTCAAAGTAATGGGATTCGGATTATTCCTGATGGACAGCGAACTGTGCAACATCAACAAATTGGATCAGAAGAAAAAACTGAAGCTGGACAGGATCGACAGAATATTTAAGAACCTTGAGGTCGTTCCTCTGTTCGGAGACATGCAAATTGCTCCCTTCAACTACATCAAACGTTCCAAACACTTTGACTCGTCCAGGTGGCCGCTTTCCTCATCCTCAAACAGCATGAGCCCCCAGGCAGATCTGATGGTACATCTTCCTCAGATCAGAGAAGACCATGTTAAATATATAAGCGAGCTGGCCAGGTATCATTCGTTCCCGCACACCCTTTGGAATACTGTTAATTTCTTGGTCGCTCATCGATACTCTCGTTTCAGATACAGCAACGAAGTAACTACCACATACAAGGAGTGCGGAAGCGACGGTGAAAACAGAGAAACGGCGGAATTGGCACTGCGAGGATTACAGCTGCTGTCCCAATGGACTAGCGTCGTCACGGAACTCTACAGCTGGAAATTACTCCATCCGACCGATCACCACATGAACAAAGAGTGCCCGCAGGAGGCCGAGGAGTACGAACGGGTCGGTAGAGTATTTGGTACTCCGCCTTTCCCGAATCGCGAAATCTGATATTTACCCTTATTTTTTCAGGCAACTCGGTACAACTACACAGACGAAGAGAAATTCGCTTTGATTGAAGTGATAGCGATGATAAAAGGCCTGCAGGTCCTGATGGCACGAATGGAGACCGTCTTCATAGACGCGATTCGCAGAAACATTTACGCCGAATTACAAGACTTTGTGCAGCTTATACTGAGAGAGCCGCTGAGGAAGGCGATAAAGAATAAGAAAGATTTAATAAGAAGTATAATCGTATCCGTTCGAGAGACTTGCGCGGACTGGCAAAGAGGCGTAGAACCCGTAGCGGACCCCGCACTCAAGGGAAAAAAGGATCCGGACAACGGATTCGGGATCAAAGTTCCCAGGAGAAACGTCGGACCCTCTTCGACGCAATTATACATGGTGCGAACCATGTTAGAATCTCTGATCGCCGATAAGAGCGGAGGCAAGAGAACCCTGAGGAAGGATATAGACGGGCAATACCTCGTGCAGATCGACCAGTTCCATAAGACGAGTTTCTACTGGAATTATTTGCTCAGTTTTAGCGGTAAATTGCGTCATTATCACCGAATATTGTTTGTCGAATTATTTCACGGACTAATCGTTGTTATTCTTGTTACAGAGTCGCTGCAGAATTGCTGCGACCTTTCTCAACTTTGGTACCGTGAGTTTTATCTGGAGATGACGATGGGCCGAAGGATTCAGGTAAAGCAATAGAAACGATGAGATGATACTGTAATATAATATTGCGAAGGTGCTGAGGTGCTGAGTAAATGATCATTTTTCATGACGCCTTTACGTCAGGTATACTGGTCGACTGTGCACTATGTTCAAAGGTGTTATCTGCTTTCATTCGTCGATATAATCTGATCAATTCGCTTTCATACGTTGTCGTTATAATACATATCAGAAAAAGAATAGTACCGTATGTAATTGATTTCATAAACTGTTAGAAATGCCAAGTGCGTCATCAGCACAATGAGGAATGCAGCGACTTGATCACCATGGAGAAACGCATTCAGGTACAAGAATAAAGTAAAACACAATCTGTTGTAGCGACGTTGTTGTTACGTTTCTTGTTGTAGCACCGTTATTTGTTGGACTTGCACGCCTGGGTCATTACATCTGTACAAGGAATCATAATACTTATCAGATCATAAATTATGTGTACCAACGAATCGAATTGCTGCTCCGATCGAGATTACGTAATTGTTTATTTCTACTCTACGAGGTATTTGCGTAACGAGTTCCATCAGCAATTCGAATCGTAATTATGTATTGTTCAAATACTTTGCCGAATAATAATAGGACGTAGACCCTGTTTAGCTTGCATCGTTCCTTGTTGGTTGCTGCGTTGTCTTTACCTGCTAAATATTAATACTTCATTACCAAATTTGTGCGATGTTACTAACTCCGTGGTAAAAGAAACACCGTTTAGTGTGAAATTAATAAATTTTCCATGTTTCAGTTTCCCATCGAGATGTCCATGCCCTGGATCCTGACCGATCATATTCTGAGGAGCAAGGAACCCTCGATGATGGAGTAAGTGGTATCTCCGAACTCGTATCGATTCATTGCTAAACACTCGGATTTTTTTCCAGGTTCGTTTTATATCCACTGGACTTGTACAACGACAGCGCGTTGTACGCTCTAACAATATTCCGCAAGCAGTTTCTGTACGACGAAGTTGAAGCCGAAGTGAATCTCTGCTTTGACCAGTTCGTCTACAAGCTCAGCGAGCAAATATTCGCTCACTACAAACAACTAGCTGCCAGTATTTTACTGGACAAGAGATTCAGAGTCGAGTGCGTTGCCCTCGGGGCGTATTTACTGCCGTATCCGAGAGCCAACAGATACGAGACCTTGTTGAAGCAGCGACACGTCCAGCTGCTCGGCAGGAGCATCGATCTGAACAAGCTGATCACCCAGCGCATAAACGCGGATATGCAAAAGTCCCTCGATCTCGCTGTGAGCAAATTCGAATCTGGCGATATCACGGGAGTGGTTGAGCTCGAGGGGTTGCTCCAGGTGAATCGTCTCACCCATAAACTACTGAGCAAGTGGCTCGCCCTGGACGAATACGACGCCATGTTCAGAGAGGCAAATCACAACGTTCTCGCTCCCTACGGTAGAATTACCCTGCACGTATTCTGGGAGCTGAACTACGACTTTTTGCCAAATTATTGCTACAACGCCGCGACCAACAGGTTCGTCAAATGTCGTGGACTGCAGTTCGCGCAGCCTGTGCACAGGGACAAGCCGCCTATGATGTCGCACCACTATCTGTGGGGGAGCAAGCAGCTGAACCTTGCCTACAGCACGCAATACGGTCAATACACAGGCTTCGTCGGTCCCTACCACTTCCGGACCATGTGCAAGCTGCTCGGGTACCAAGGGATCGCAGTGGTGATGGAGGAGCTGCTGAAAATCGTCAAGTCGCTCATCCAAGGGAATCTACTGCAGTTCACAAAGACCTTGATGGAGGCAATGCCCAAAGTCTGCAAGCTTCCGAGATACGATTACGGGTCTCCGGGAGTGCTGGGATACTACCACGCTCAGCTAAACGACATCGTTCAATATCCCGATGCCAAGACGGAACTCTTCCACAACTTCCGCGAGTTTGGGAATACCATTTTATTCTGTCTACTTATGGAGCAGGCCTTGTCCCAGGAGGAGGTTTGCGACCTCCTGCACGCTGCTCCGTTCCAGAATATACTGCCTCGTCCTTACTGCAAAGGTACGAGATTGTCGGATTCTCATCTAACACGGATCATGAATTGTTTTCTTTATCTTCCAGACGGAGAAAAACCAGAAACTAAACAGAAACGACTGGAAGCAAAGTACGCAGCCCTTCAAATCGTGCCTAACGTTGACGAGCTTGGAACTGCCAAGCAAGCAATGATCGCCAAGGAGGGTGATTTACTGACGAGGGAGCGTCTCTGCTGCGGTTTATCAATATTCGAGGTGGTACTCAGCCGTCTTCGCAGCTTCCTCGATGACCCGATCTGGGTCGGTCCACCGCCCGCAAACGGAGTCATGAACGTCGACGAATGTACAGAGTTTCACAGACTCTGGAGCGCTCTGCAATTTGTATATTGCATTCCAGTTGGAGACACAGAATTTACAGTCGAGTAAGACTCAGACCTCGTAGATTACCCGAAGCATAAAATACGACTTGTATCTTAATACTTGTATCCATTGCGCAGAGAACTTTTCGGGGAAGGTTTACACTGGGCTGGATGTGCCATGATCGTTCTTCTCGGCCAGCAGAGGCGGTTCGAGGCTTTGGATTTCTGCTATCATATCCTACGCGTTCAGCGCGTCGATGGAAAGAACGAAAATGTTAAGGGCATCGTAAGTGTCTTCGAAGCTGAAGCGAATTTCAGGCAACGAAAAGAAAATTACCAACGATAGCGATTCTCTTTGACATTGTTTTTAGGATTTGAAGAGGATGGTGGATCGCATCAGGCGTTTTCAGGTATTGAATTCGCAAATTTTCGCCGTGCTAAATAAATACCTGAAAAGTGGCGACAGCGACGCGACCAGCGTCGAACACGTGAGATGCTTTCCTCCCCCGATACATCCGTCTCTGGCACATACCCAACAGCATTATCACGCCCCGGAATATTTACGTCAAATGAATCACCAGTAATTTATAACGTTAATTGAAGTAAAGTAAGAAGATGATAATTTCACGAAAACGTTACGATAGTATAGTATCTATTATGCAATATTTTTAAGTAAGTATTATAGTTTAGAAAAGTTGATGAGTCTAAACCAAACAATTATCAACTATTGACGTTGATAAACAAAGATTACAAAAGATTCAGTAAGAATAATAATTAAACTTGTCATACATATAACGATAAAATGAAGCAATTAAATTTTAGTATACCTAATGGATAATTTTATACATTCGCAGAATATTCTAATTCTATCGGGTCAGATTTACAATTTACATTAAAAAAAACTCCAAAGGTCTTTGTCGATACGATTGAAATAATGTGTTTGTTAAATTCAACGAAATAATCATTGTTCAAATAATTTTTATCGACTTGTCAATTTATATTTATTTATATATTGTGGATAATACACGTTTAATTTTATACTTGTATTTTTGGCAAAATAACCGTTTGCCGTTCTTTAATGCCGTATGCCGGTAAATTTTATTTTTATTCGCTATATAAGTTGATTTTTATTTTGTACAAGTATTTTATAAAAAAATATCTACTCATGAGTCATTGCGAACCGAAAATTTTATCCATGAATGAAACAAAAAGAAATGAAAATAAATAACGGAAGAAAAAAAAACACCACTCATGTTAATTAAGTCGCTTACTTTTAAATATTTTTATAGAATCAAATTTATAAATAGCTATTGATATCTCTGAATTTATAAGAAAGAAAACGAAACAAGAAAAGAGAAGAAAATCTACTGAAATAATCATGTTTAAAGCGATATCATGTCGGCAAACATTTTTACACTATCATTATAAACGTATATACAAGTACATACAGTAATAAAAAATGATCTTAAGAATATATTACTCGTGGCTATTATTTGCCTCCCCAAATATAGACACGTGGAATAAGAGAATCTCTTGGCTCTTTGTTTGAAGATGAATATCTCACTACTCGTCTAGTCTGAACACAAGCTAGAGAAAAAATCTGACGCGTTGTTGACTTTGCTGCTGGGCAAATTGTGGTTCATCTGCTTCCTTCCGTTACCCTTTTTAGACACTTGGTTACTCAGAGTCTCGCAGTACTCGACGTTCCAAAATTTGACATCGTTATCGTGCGACGTAGACGCTATCAGCGTTCCGTCGTTACACACGTCCATCGCTTCTACGGACATATTGTGCTGACCAACAACGCCCAGGTGCCGATATGGAAAGACGTTTGTAGCTCTGAAAATTTAATAAATTCGACGTCAATCACATTCAGTACGAAGAAACTATGAAGGAGGAGCCGATCTTTACCGGAGTATTCCATCCTCTCCGGCAGTGACGACGATATTTTCAGTTATCGGTATCATACAGTTCATAGATTTCTTCGTCAGACTAGGAAACTCGTCCGAATGTAGGCCAAACTCTCCCCAATTGAAGACGTACATTCTGCCCTTACTGCTGCCGGCTAGGAGTTTAGATTCTGATCTGAATAGACCCAGACACGTGAGTTCCTGCTCGTATTCCTCAGACTGAAAATCAGTAATTAGTATCAGTAAAAGTTGCGGATAATTGGAGGTATCCCAGTGCCCGTATACCTGGACGTGCATCTTTCTCGCGGTCATGTTTAGCGTCGTTAGGGAACCGTCGCCACTGGCACAAGCCAGATACTTTTTCTCGTCGGTTGTGACCATCGCGCTAACGTAGTCTTCCATTTCCTTCAATGAAAATACTGGAGCATCTCCTTTGCGTCTTAGATCCCAAACTGGAGACACAAAAATTGAGTAAGTTAGAGTTTATTTGAAAAGGGGAATCCAAGTTTTCGGAAAGTATAGAAAGATCCCCACGTTTTACAGTCCCGTCATCGTCGCCAGTGGCGAATAGATTCTCGTCGATCACAGTCATCGTGTAAACGGGAACTCTGTAACAGATTTTAAAGTCATTGCGAAGGTAAGGACGGTAAGAGAGAGAGAAAAGATGGAGAAACTCACTCGTGGCTATTTTCATAGAGCCTGGTTAGTTTCTCGGTCTCAACGTCGGTGAGCATGATGGTTTTATCTTTGGCTGTGGAGAACAGGATTTTACCATCCTCGCTAAATTCGATATCGCGACAAGCCTTTGTGTGCAATTCCAGAGTGGATACAAGCTCGGTAGCTTCGTTGCTGTATTTGTATCTGAAAAACGTTTCGAAGTTGGCGAATAACGAAAAACTTTCATATCCAGAACAAAAGTCTGACGGTAGCTGAGGTAGAAGTATAAAATTGAATTGCAAAAAATAATTTACGAACAGAAGTACGTCTCCAGACATGCTAGCTAAACCAATCAAGTTCTTTACGGGATGAAAAGAAATGTCGATTATAAAATCCTCCAGCTTTATGTCTGGCGGATGGTCCGTCTGCTGGTTCCTCGACCTCAATATCGCCTTAACAACCTCGTCCTCTTCGTCATCTTCGTTCAACGCCTGACCGGCTTGGCTCCCACCTTAAAAAACACTCCGTCACATCGAATGGCGACGAATAAAAACCAGAAGTTGAATCATCGTTGAACACTCACCGGCGACATTGGCGATATTCGGCGTTTCACTGGCGTGAGATTCGTCGCTGGAGTCAGAATCGTCGCTGTTGAAATCGTCGTCGCTGTCACTGGACATCGGATCCCCGATGAAAGAGTCGCTGTCGTCGCTGTCGCTCTCGTCGTCTCGTAGAAAATCGTCTGAATAACGAGGATAAAGCGCGTAGTTGTTTGACGGAGGTTAGAATAACAACATAACCTCGAAACGCGATGTTTTTACGGAAGGTTTATCGAGAGTTCGGACAACGGCCTACCTTTCAGTCGCCCCATTTTAACGATCATACTTCAGAGCTCGGTTATTTCAGGCGTTTAGATCGGAGCTGAATCTAGATTGAGAGATTTAGAGACAAATATTATTTTATCTTACGAGTCGCCGTGTGTTGCACGTGTAGTGGGGCAGCCGGCACTGTCGATTGACGACGAACAATCGACAATCGGGTTGTCGATAGAGGCGCGAAAATTTGAAATTCAAGAGACAGCGTGCGACTAGATGACCAGCCGAAGAACACTGGGATAATTGATTAGGCACTTATGTTAGCGTTAAAAACGGAAAATAATATTCAATGGGATGCGAATATATGAATTAGACTATTAATAAGGATCCTCGGTACAACAGTTTAAGTATCAACTCGAATCTCTGTGTTATGAATAACAAATAATGAAAATCGACCTCATTGCTTGTATTTTTATTTCACAGAATCACGTTTTCTGCTGGAAATTCCTCAAAAAAAAAAAAAAAAAAAAAAAATAGTAGAGCTTTTAAGGTCGGGAAAGAAAAGTTTGAAACTCGATGTATAAAGTAAAGTAACATATTTTTATTCTACAAATGAATATTAGTTTATTCAATATCAATTTATAATATATTCTCATCTCTTTAGAACATCGATGAATGTTTCTCTCGGTATCGCGATGTTTCCTACCATACGCAATCTTCGTTTTCCTTCAGCCTGTTGAGCGAGCAGTTTCATCCTCCTTGTCACATCACCGCCGTACTGAAAATAAGAATTCGATTAATGTGAAGTATTATTTTGCCCAAATCACACATCGCAGTATACATAGAATAATAACTCACCAGTTTTCCAGTGACGTCCTTTCTGTAAGGTTTCAGATTTTCTCTCGCCAATATTTTACTTCCTACAGCCGCTTGGATTGCGATTAAAAATTGTTGTCTAGGTATTATGTCCAACAACCTTGCACACATTCGTTTTCCAACTTGTCCAGCCTTTGTGCAATGTACAATGGTACTAAGTTCCTCAATCAAAACTCCGTTCAATAGAATATTGAGCTGTAAAAAGATTCAATCAATCCAATCGTTGTTAACTCTGGAATTAAGTTGGCCTCACCCTGACTATATTAGAAGGTTCATATCCGAGATCCTCGTAGTCAAAGCTTGCGTATCCCGAGCTAACCGACTTCAACGTATCGTGAAAATCAATGACTATCTCATTCAGCGGGAAAGCAAACTGCAACATCACTCTGTGATGGTCGATGTTAGTCCCCGATTTTTGCAGGGCCCTCTTTTCCATACAGAGAGATATCACAGGTCCCAAGTATTCGTCTGAGAAAATAAAGGGAGAAATCATTCTAGTCAAAGTTGTAAAAATTTAAACCTTTGATTATTACCAGGAGTTATAATCGTCCCCAGAACCATCGGCTCGTAATATTCACTGACTATCGAAGGATCAGGAAAGTGAGTCGGGTTGTTGAAGAACATCTCTTCCCCTTGGTACCTGGCGATATTCTTGTGACCGTATACTTTAGCTTTGTAAGTTACATTCGGCGCTGTGACTATAGGCTGGGTTCCATATTCCTGCTCCAGCCTCTGGATGAACACTTCCATGTGCAACAAGCCGAGGAATCCTATTCTCCAGCCGAGACCGAGCGCCGGGCTGTAAAAAACAAGATTTAAGTCAGTGCCCGACGGTATAACAGAGGTCCAAAGCCACTGGGGTGACCGACCTAGAATCTATAGTCGTAGTAACGGCGTAATCGTTCAGCACAAGTTTTTCAATCGCCTTACGCAGCGCCACATGCTGCGATTGTTCCATGGGATACACACCGGCGTAAACCATTGGACTGGCTGGTTTAAATCCTTCCAGTGGTTCTACGGGGCTTTTTTTCAAGTGCAGAGTATCCCCGACGTGAGCTTCGTTAGAAGACTTCATGTTACAAGCGAGGCATCCGACTTGGCCGGCGTACCTTAAGAGCAAATCAAGTTATTGAATAGCAAAAATTGAACGAAATGAACGCTCGGAACTCACAGAGTCTTCACCATCTTTTCATAAGGCGTCAAAACGAAAAGACTCTTCACTTCGTAAGACTTTTTCGTGAAAATCGACGAGATCTCATTCCCGACGGAGACGGATCCCTGGTTTATATACATCAGAGATATCGCTCCCTTGTATCGATCGTACCAGCTATCAAAAATCAATGCTTTCAGAGGTCCGCTTCTGTCCACCGGAGGGGGTGGAAGTCTCTCTACGATAGCTTCGAGCACTTTGTCAACGCCGGTCCCAAGTTTGGCTGATATTCTGAGAACCTCATCCTCCTCGATATCAAAGAGGCTCTTTAGCTGCGCGGTGACTCTGTCCGGGTCGGCGTTCTTCAAATCGACTTTATTCAGCACAGGAATGATTTTCAGGTCCCGTCCAAACGCGAGAAAGAAGTTTGCCACAGTCTGCGCCTGAACTCCGTGGTTGGCGTCGACGAGTAGAATAACGCCTTGGCAGGCGGCTAAGGACCTCGCTACTTCGTTTGAAAAATCTACGTGTCCAGGAGTGTCGATTAAATTGAGGAAGTGGATTTTCCCCTTGTAATTATACCTAAGGGAAGCCGACTGCGCCTTCACCGTTATTCCCCTCTCCTTCTCCACCTGTAATTTGTCTAGAAATTGGGCGCCGGCGTTGTGCTTTATAGCTCCGGTTATTTCCAGCAAACGATCAGCCAGCGTACTCTTCCCGTGATCCACGTGCGCTATTATACTAAAATTTCGGATATTTTCTACAGGCGTTTCTTCCAGCCATTCTCTGTCCTCGGTGGGGGACGACGAGTAGCGGTTTTTCAAAATCAACGGCAGACGTCTGGAAATCGACGATATTCCAGATTGCGATGAATAATAAATCACAATTAATTGAATAAATATAAGAAACTAGTAAGAATGCGAATAAGGTGACCCAGACTAACCTTATTTGTTTTTCGATTATTTCGCCAGCGTTTCTGTATGAATAATTAAACTGTATATTGAGAACGGTTCGAATGCCGGTTTTCATCAACATTTTCACTATTCTCACGGTCTAAACCGCTTCAATTATGGTCCAACTCCGATTACACGAGACAGGAGCGATCATTTCAACAAAAACATAACCTAGAAACTGGTCAGAATCGTCTGGTAGCCTCGGAACAGCTGATGGTGAGGTTAGATTTTTTGATTATTTAAAAATGGCGTTACGCAACATAGCGTTGCGGAGATTGAAGATGTTGAACGTTGCGAGGACCCTGTGTGCGAATAATAAAAGCCCGAGTGGACTGCTGACCGCGAGAATAACCGAGGGCAATTTTTTTGGGGGGTTCGAATACTCGACTCGCGTTAAGGGGAAGTCGGGCGAACCTAACCTCGAAGCTGACCGAGAAGGCGGTGATAAAGCGGCCAAGAGCAATATCCCCAGTCCTAAAATCACACTGATAACAACGAATCTCTCGCTGACCGTAGTGACGCTCGAAGAGGCTCAGAAGATATCAAAACGCAGGGATTTAAAACTCGTCAAGGTTATAAACGACGAGCACAAGTCGCAAAGGCCTGTTTACAAGCTTATGACAGGCGCCGAGTACTTCCAGGAGGATTTAAACAGACGTAAGGAAAAATCAGTGAAGAAAATCAGCGAGACTAAGGAACCTAAGCTTCTCACTCTGTCGGCTAAAATCAGCTATCATGATCTTGGCTCGAAAATGAAGAGCATCGCCAGGTGGCTGGAGAAAAGTCACGAAGTTAAGGTCGTAATAAACGCTGGAGATAATTTCGAGGCTGCGGTAAATGACAGTTTTTCCTATTCTTAGGTTTGACGACGATGCGACGATTGTTTTTTACCTGGTTTTTCTTATTCCGCAGGAAACGATCTGCTCGACTATAGAAAAAGAGGCGAAGAGTCGGGCGAAGTTGGTGCAGAAGAGAACGAAAGGTAGCGAGCTGAGATTTCAGCTGGTTCCTTCGAAAAAGAGTTCGGACGCCGACGAGAAAGGAAGCAAGGAATCGCCGCCCCCCACAACGCCTGCGGAATCCTGATAGAAATTTGGGATCGAAATACTATAGAAAAGATTTCATGGCGAAAGATGATTGAGAATAATTTCAAATAGATTTATGAGTACATGAAAACTCGAGACTTGTTTCACCTTTATTCGGTCTCTCTAGGTAGTCAGAGATTTTGTTGAATGAATGAATCGATACAACTTCTTTTCTTAAATAGATTTATATTTCTGCGAAATGTTACATCGAGTATACATAGAGGATATGATCATGTAAAGAATTTTTATGAAGATTATTCGAAAACGTATTGAAATTTATAACGATAAAAAAAAGAACAGATTATTCTTCTAGTCAGTATATTGTGTACAGATTACATAGAGATGGATGAATAGTTTGTTTTTTGGGTGGTTGTTCGATTTTTGAATAGGGTATAATTTTAATGGTGTACATAGACGAAAGCGTGTGTGGAAAGGAAAATGTTTTTTTCTTACGAGTGAATGTGTGCACAATTTGTTAGATGTTATTATTCTATATTTACAATAGTATAATATTATTATTTCACTTCGATATACAGACGTGATTAGAGCTAATTATTTTTTATTGTCAATCGTAAAACTGTGTAAAGAAAAGATTCAAATTTTATTATAAATTCCTGCGGCTCACTTTCGTCTGAATTCGTAATATCTATCGATATGCGCCGTAACAGTTATAAATACATATTCTACGTCGTTTTGATCTTTAAAACTCTTCTGAAAATGAGAAGAAAAATAAAATTACTCTTATAATATAGTATCAGCATACGTCAAACATTCTACGTACACATATCCTCAATTTTCTTATACATCTTTGAATTCGTTATACCTAAGAAATATAATGAACCGTGTACCAAGAGTCGCTGGATGCAACGTTGCGAGCATCGTTTAACTTAATAAAATTTCTGCTATTCTATACATTGTCATAATGGTCATACGTCGAACTATGTTTCTAACTATTTATTAGATTTTGAAATGCAATAGCCATAAATGCAATCTGATTCATTGTTCGTTTTTCAATAATCAATATTAAGATTGTTCTGATTACGGTTTTAAGACTGGTTTATATTAGCGCGCAGACGCTTATTGGCGTTATTATTCTACAATAAAATTAAGATTCTAATAATAATTACGATTACTGATATTATTCAATTAATCAATTCTTAATCGCACCCTCGCGCGGTTGATAATTACGCGCAGGGTACCGAAGGGCACGTTACAAATTGTACAAGGGAGGGACACAGCTTAGCATCTGGTCCCGACGGTGTTACAATAACATTTCGAGTTCTGTGTCGAACCGGATTTCCACAAGTCGCTGTACACGGAGACCAAGAGGACCAGGAAGACAACTCGCAGTCCACGGAATCTGAATTTGAAGGAAAAACAAATAAAAATTAGAGATAACGCGACAAGATCAAAATCTTATAACTCGAATACACACTCGAATTCTCTCGCGGTCCGTGCATCAAATTGCTGTAACTTCTGCGCCGCATTCCTCTTCGCGTTGCTAGACGGAGAATAACGATAAATAAGTACAAAAAATGACGAATGTTTGATCAATTTAGTCGAATAATGATGAAGATTGACGAAAAAATGATCACTCACAACAGGGTGGTACTTTCCGGCACTTTCTTTTTAGTTGTAATTTTGTCGGGCATTTTTTACCTCCGTTCCTAGCTTCTCGCTGGAATATGATTTACGAATTAGATTATGAAAAAAGAATACAGAATGCCGCTACAATCTAGGACGTACCAGAATCGTTCTGTTGCTGTAAGTGTGTCCCTTGCAGTTTGGAGGGCACAGCGTCCAATCGCTCCATTCGGTCAATTCGCAGTTCACGACTTCCCCCGAATACTCCTCTGTGACCGGACCGATCTGATTGTCGGATGGTATTCCTCCAAAATCTGGACTCTCCGTGTCTTCTGCTGAGGAGAGAAATTGATTAAATCATACATCGGCTACTAGCAATCTATGAAAGGACCACTCGTTACCATTATATTTGGCTCTTTTTGATTTTCCACCACGCTGTTCTTGCGCAGGAACGTGATAAGTCAACACGCTGCTTACAGAGACCTTGAATCTCTTCATAGAAGCAGTTAAGTTGGCTCGCAGTTCTTCTGCGTTGTTAGTTCATATTGTTAGCCGGTTAATAAGCGGCGTGAAAAATAATCAAAGAAGCTTTCATGTTAGAGAATTAGTCGGGCGCAGGTATTTATTGTCAATATTTGGTGAAAAACCTACGTTGAAATCTACTGCATACGTTGTTGCAGTCTCGTTCGGTGGGGAAATTGTTTCTGTTACCGCCGCAACCGGTGTAGCCGAACATCTTGCACTCATTCGTCGAACTGTCGAAGTAGACTCGTAAAATATTGCCGTTACAGTTTCCGACCATTTGGGGTTCGCTGCAGATACCTGTTTTTATTTTAGAATGTGGTTTTATTGTGGAATGTATGACAAGATTATACGATCTCACTCACTTCTAGCCATTTCGTCCGAGAAATCACAGCTGGGTATTTCAGCCTCGCAAGAGGCCTGTTCTATCTTACATTCTTCCAAGTCTCGTTCCTCATTGTCGTACAAATGACTCCATGACTTGTTGAAAAGACGGGATCGTATTTTCACCCCGGGACCGCAGCTCGAACTGCACGGCGACCACATCGACCATTCGGAAAATCGCTCTCTTGGACATTTCTATGTGGTTCAAAGTAGCGATTAGCGTTATCGAACATGACAAGTTCACCATTCGGAGCGGAACCCGGTGCGAGTATGAAATACGTACATACGTGTCTGTGCATTGGGAGGATTGCGTGAGAAATGGTGCAGGCCTAGAACTGTGTCTTTTTCAGAGAGAAAAACGTTCTCTAAATAGTTGCTATCGATACGATGGTAAAAGCGCGTTCCAATGCTATGAGATGACTGGAGATTGTGAATCTCCTTTGAGTCGAATAACTGTCGGTAGTGAGTTTCGATGAAGATGATTGGATAAATTTGATCGTAGTCGTATGTACCTGCAACCATTCCTCCGACCTCGTAACTCCCTCGTCGTATTCGACTTCAAATTCGGTCGTTTCGCTTACCTCCTCGTCGTCGGTGTTAGACCCGTCGGCGCAGGGCTCATTTTCGCAATCGATGGTACTTTCAAGGATTCCTATATCTATGTTGTGCATGCAATATTTCCTATGCTTTCGATGACGGAATTTACGCGATTGTGTCTTCATGCCTGGACCGCAAGTCGTCGTGCATGACGACCAGGTACCCCAATCTTCCAACTCGCACATCTCCGGAAGCATACCGGGCGGAGTCTGATGTCCAGTGCTGTTTGGGGGAAAGATACAAGATCCAAGATCAATTTATGGTAGCATATGTCTTTCGTAAAAGAGTAGAAAGACAACATTCAATCATAAGAATTCTCATGAGTCACTCAAAGTCTGAATAATTGACATCGGACGAGTGAAAAAGTAAAAAGTATAATATTCTTCATCTTGAATGTAACCAAGTATATATTGCTGATGATTATTTCAGGAATGATATTCGAAATCCTGTATCGGTGAATTTGAAAAAATTTCATAACTCACCATCGTTCGACGTTGCATTTTGATCGGTCAGTTAAATCGCGTTTGCAATTAGCCGCTGCGGCCGCTTCCGGGTCCAGATAATGTCTTTGACGTAGTTTTTGACCTCTTCCACAACTACGTGAGCATTCGCCCCATTTACCCCAACGGCTCGTCTTGCAAGCTTCTATACATCAAATGATGATATGAATAATCGATTATAAATTCACGTAACCGCCTCTAAATGTACAATTTTATTCCTCGAGAAATTGAAGTCGATTTTTGAAGTAATTTAAAGAAAATTCAGAGTTCGTAAATAAATATTTGATTGATTGATTAATTGTTTCAGAATGAATTACAGATTTCAGATGATGATCTAATAACAAAAATATATATATATAATTACTCAGTCTGTTTTCTACGCTTTCTAAGGGACGAATATAGAAATTAATTGATAATATGTGACGAAAGAAAAGAACAACTTACGAACAGAATAAAATAAAAATGAATTAAATTAAAACGATGGAAAAATAAAAAACGATACTTGCTACGAGTAACGGGATTCAGTTTCCAGTCATCAGGACTATCACCTGTCGGATCTTCGCCGGTGTTGACAGGATCGCAAGCCTTTTCGTACAGACGTTGTCTATTCAGGTACAACTTGGCTATCGGTTTCATTTCCATTCCAGTTTCGTCGTAGAAAGGAGACCTGACGTCGTCCGGATGCGTCGACGTTATCCTCTGGATACGTTCCCTCGGGTTCGTGGGAGAATCCGGGGACTGTATTTAGAAAAAAGAAACCATGAAACTATTGAATTTTTCAAAAATCAACCCGTCCAAAATCTTGACATAGTTTCTTCCAGAGTCTATGTAAAGTCTCAAGTAAAAATTCTTATCGTAAATTTCCAAGCCATATGAAATACGGAAGGTCTAAGTCTGAAAAATCGAGGTAAAAGAATATTGGAGAAGGTGCCTATACCCAGATCAGAGAAAAAAAGAACCCGGAATACCCGATAGGCAAATAATGTTTAAAGAATATATAAAGGGGAGAAAAGGGTGAAAGTGGTGGCATAAAACGCATAAAATTGTGTGTCTGAATCTAATTGAGACGAAATTCCACACCGGGGAATAGAACAAAACTCCGTGGTAAATCTATACAATATACGTATAGAATATAAAAGCCAAAATTCACGGTGGTTAATTTCCACAAATTGGACCGTTACATTTCATCGCCCAATTATTATTCACCGATGAAGCGTATCGGGCGGAAATTGGCTTATCCAGAAAACAATTTTTTCCAATCGGAATAATTCGATTTAATACAATTTTTATACCGGTTCGATCAAACTTTAAAACGAATAAAAGTCTGCGAACATGAATAATTTTCGATACTTAGGAGATTGAAACTTCAATCATATGGTTCTTGACTCGATTTGATCTCCATATGAATATTAACAATTTTAATTTTCACTCACGATGTAAGTTATCCCGCTGTCAGTCCCTGCGTCGTAAGGGTAGAGATTAAGCTCCCTGTGTTCCATCCAGGAACAGTTTGCCAGGCAAAGTTCGAGTCCTGATACTCCGACAATCCAGTCTGGCGAGGGATCTGAGTGTGGCGCAGAAGATGAAAAAGAGAACGATAATTTTATTGGATAACGATTATTCGTCTTCTTTGGTGCTTTGTGTCCTTCAAATTACCGATCATAGAAACCAACGACATCAAATGATGTTTTCTGTCGACTCTGAAAACGGCGAATGTTTTACCGGTGACATTCGGATAGCTTATCCCCCTGGCTTTAATTATAGTACGGATGTGTTCGCTCTGTAAACGGAAACAGAGATACTACTATAAGTTTTCGAAACTAAAAGCGTATCAGCAAGTTTGTGTCTATAGAAGTGTAACTGGTGAAAGCAGTAAGATTTTCATGAAGAAAAATTGTCTATCGCAACTAATAGATCCACCGATTTCTGAACGTTGACGAAATAAACAGCGTCCAGGTCGTTCAATTATTAAATTCGTCCTGAAATTGCAACAATTTTTTTCCTATTGATGAAATTGTTTATTATGTGATTCATTTTATATTATTCACATCTAAGGGAGTGTTTGAATATTCTGCAATGTATTCTTTTCGCTCTCTCTTAATTTAGTCCCATTTTGGACCCGATGGTATTAATGGCATGAAATTATTCTTCGCCATTTGGTAAAAAGGCGCCCGAAATGAAAACGGTTTACACTTTTCGTTTTATATTCAATGAAGTTTGACGATTGTTGAGTAAGTATCTAATAATTATGATCAATTGATGATTGCGACACTGTGCCATTTCCGATTTTTCTTTCGACTCACAATTAGTGCTTTTAATAGTTACACTTACACCTCGAGTTACACTTCTATGCATGACTTCACAAGATTTGAATTGATTGAGCTGATTACCTCGTCTTTCAATTCCGACTCAAGCATCCGGGTGGCACCTCGTTCGGCTACTTGTCGTAGGCCTTCGCTAGCTTCACTGCCATAATCCCAGAATCTGTAGTCTACCGTATGAGAGGCACCGATTACGTCGGAAAATCTAGTCATCCATCCGTTGCTGGGAAAGTCCTGAGTTTCAGGCAAGAAAACATTTAAAAAAAACATTTAAAAAAATACAAAAAAAAAAACACTTGCCTCTTCGAGACAATTAAAATTGAAACACTTCTAGCGGTACTTTTGATCTGTATCGTAGGAATTAATGGATGAACCCCCCTGGGACCCCCCGCCGCGACCCTCTGTAATAGTTATTTTCAGACCGAGTGAGCGGGCGGAAAACAGGATTTTGCGCCCTAGGGCAGGAAAAAGTCTCTTTCGCCCGCTCAAGAGGTATGAAAAGTTGCATTTTGCGACCGGGTGTGAGAAAAGAAGGTTTTTAAACCTTCGGATTTATTCCGATCGATTTTTCTTATCTCCCGTTGTCACATCAGCTTCAAGTTACCTTTGGGTGTGTATTCCTCGACCAAAGACCCTCGAAGGTCACCTCGTACTTCGCCTCGTCGCAGGCGCAACACGTCTGCAAAGGAGATCCAGGCTCCATTTCGTCAGATGCAAACCGGCATAGGGTTATCGTCAGAGCATCCTCGTCCATGTACCAAATATCTTGGGACTCGACCACGGTCGCGCTTCGATTAGACATTTTTTTATTATAGAACTTCATCGTGATATTTCCGCACTAATTTTTTCGGTGAAGGACCGGATTCACTTGCAGATCACAGGCAGATGATGCTATCATTTAATACGATTGAAATGTAATTTCACAGGGTTTTCAGTGATTTATTATAAAAACTTTTTTTAACGATGTCCGACGATTTTGAAGCGATTTTATCCGATCTGAAGCAAGCTTATAGTAATTATAGTAAGTTATAGAGATTTTTGAATTGAAGCACACTTTCATCAACTTCTATTCCTGTTGATTTTGTTTGAGTTGGTTACATTTTATCAGAAAAAAATTGTATACGCTATATCTGTAGTCCGCTGCTTCCTCTCAACACCAGCCCAAAGATATCAACAATTGAATAAGGCCCCTCAATATCCTGGTTCCTCTGATTTACCTGATTGAAATGCACCCGACATCTCTGTCAGGGCTTATCCACGCCACGGTGATACCCTCCTTGGGTATTTTTGACGCCTCGACAACGGCGTTTTGGCATTTATGAGAGAATTTAGTGAAACTGGTATCCTCTAATTCGAAACTACCGATTTCGGCATCGTCGCTGTCTTTGTTTTCCGCCACCAGCATGAATTTCGTGAACTTTTGTGGAAACGGTCCGGAGCTGTCGCCTTCCAGAGTTACTGCAACATGTAAAGCACATTTTTGTCCCTATTGTTAAAACCGCGTAGAAAAAGCTTCGGCTTCCGCCTCTCTACCTCCATTTTTTCGTCATCTATTCAGAATATCATTCTGCGGAAAAGTACTCCGCGGTATTAGAGCGTGGAATCCTTACACGACACCGCAACGAGACCGTGCAGAAATTACTTCTTTCTCTGACTGGTGTATCCGGCGAGATGGCGCGAAATGATTACTTTCGGGATACAACCGGTGCACTTTTATCGTAATTAGGTACAGTCCCGGTTCCGCGGTACCCGTTTAAATATAGAAAAAAGAATTCCTCTCCCCGCACCCGCAGGACGTGAATTGAATGCGAAAAACGGCGGAGGCAGAAGTTTTCCACTGATTAATCTTTGCCGCTTGGACGTTCGCGTTTACCTGCACCGTTGATTTTATTTTTCACTTTTCCAACCACCGGTTTATCGCCTCTGGAATATTTTTCCACTGCGTTTGACCATTTGAGACGGATTGCTCGAAATGAAATTTCAACAAACGCTGTAGTTGCTTTTTTATAATATCGAGGGTAAATTAATATTCTCAATCTTCGATATAGAAACGTCACTGATATATTGTATCGCAAGTTTTACTCTCATTGCTACCGACTAGTTTTCATTGACACGTTAAATCAATTGGACGTTATATAATCCAAAAGTTTATTGATACTCGGAGCGTTTTGAAAACTTCTGCAACAGAGTTTCAGGAGTAACTTGCTCCCCCGGAGGATTCATTGTGTGCTGGATAAAATTTATCCAGTAGACACACGAATAACTGCATCAATATCAGAAACTTGGAATTCACGAATCATACCTTTTCACTCGGAAGTTTTCTTTCGCCCTCGGTTACAGGCACGGATTGAAATGAGCCCGCGAACGTGACCAGCGTAATATCACATTCGAGGCGAGAAAAATATTCGACATCAAAAAGCTGGCGAAAATTTGTTCGCATTTTTTCTTTTTTCAATACAATTTTCTCTCATTCAATGAAATAATTACTCTCCCAAATACCGGATGTCGAATATCAATCCTATAATAAATACATCGCTTCGTTTTGAATTCATATATAATTATGTAAATGAATACAGTAATAGAGAAAGTGTATGAAAGAGAACCAAAAAAAAAAAAATTAATTTAGGTCCAACAAAAATGATTCACTAATATAAAGTAATTGAGCGTGAATTTCGGTAGCAGGTTTTAACGACGTCGAGGGTCAGGAAACTGTTAATTATCCACCGCGTGGGTATGAATGATATTTTCAACGGATAAAATTCTATGGTTATACTTATGTATACATATAGGCATCGAGTGTATAAAAAGTGTATACAAATCTTGGAAAAAAAAAAATGAACACACTCGTCGCTAAGATAAACGCGAAGCCGCATATTCCGATCCCTGGTGAAACTTGGAATTAAGCGTTCTCCGAATAGGTATCTGAATGTTCCTGGTGCCTTGAGAAAATAGAAGAGATCGAAGGTATCGAGGCGATGCAAACGGGTATCGGTTGACGGTCGTCGACCATTGAATTTCCGATAAGCCAATGTATAATACTTCGAACTCTTCATCCTCTCTGAACTGGGAGAAATGATTTTCCAACTAAGCCAAAGCTTCTAGAAACTCTGGCGAGACGCGTACGAAGAAGGACCAATTTTTTTGTTCCAGAAAATCGACACTCAAGTTTTGTTTTTTCGTTGTTAAAGAAATTTTGGAAATTATTGACACAATACGAGGGTTTAATCATTCTTGGGAGTCCAAAACGTCTCATTATCTCGCGGAGTCTCTTAAATTCCTTCGAAGTTTTTGAAGTCTTATCGAATTCCTGGAATTATTCCAAAGTCTTCGAAGTCTTTATTAGCCGATCGAAGTCTCATGAAGTTCCATGAAATCTCGCGAAGTTTTTATCTCTTTCGAATTTGTACGAAATGTTTTGAAGTTTTTTTTAAGTCTGAGGATTTGAATGTCGATGTAGCCAATTTTTTTGGAGTGCAGATTAACTCTCGCACAAAGTAACAAAATTATAACGATCGATACTAGAGTGGATTTTTTGGAGCGAAAAATGCTTCACTGTGTTTGAGGTGTTTGAAGTCGTTGAGGATTTAAATTTCGATGTAGCCAATTTTTTTTTTGGAGTGCAGATTAATTCTCGCACAAAGTAACAAAATTATAACGATCGATACTAGAGTGGATTTTTTGGAGCGAAAAATGCTTCACTGTGTAGTCGTATATGCCTGTGTTAAGGGAAAAGTGAAGAGATAGGAATCCCTCTCTGCCTATAGTCTATATAGAAGCCAATATTCAACGTCAGACTGATTTATCGAAGGTGAGACGTCACTCGTGTTGCGCAAGCCAAGAAAAGATGTTGGGCTTCCCTTGCTTGCTTCAAGCTTCAATTTTTCACGACATTAAACTTCTTCAACGTACTTACTTATCTTAACCCCCCGAAAGAGAAAAGGGGGATAAAAAAACCAGTGATCGTAGTAAAATGATCGTTATACGTGTAGGTATTGAATTTCCACCCCTCCTAGAAATCTTTGCGTTTTAAAGCGCTAGAGATTAATCAATCTTCTCACTTGGCGCATGGTAGAAGAAATTTTAAAGGGAAATTTAAATCGGTTTAGCCAAAGATGTTTTTTTGCTAGGATCGATCCATCATTTTCGTGTAAGAGTGGAGAGGGAGAAAAATTGACGGAAAACGTTATCTACTGATAATATGAAAACAGATTTTTTTTTACAAATAAAAGAAGCCTCAGCTTTCATGAGTATAATTTTCTCGTTAATTTTTTTCAACTCTTTGTTTATTTTCATTGCGATCTTGTTTGAGTTGTTTGCGGCTGCAGCATCCATGATGCAGCGAGCCTCGGTGATACTGTTTCGGAACATGGATATAGGGGCGTACGTTAATACCTACAGGCGGTACCGAGCACCGAGCAGAGGCACAGAACGTGAAGTTTTACGGCTTCACGAATTCCCGGGTCTTCTCAAATAACTAGCAACCACAGTCGGGCCATTAGATGAAAAACGAAGACGAGGAGAAAGAGAAATTCAAGGTTCCTGACGACGGAGCATAATCTTTCACCTTGTGGTTTTCTGCAAATTTAAAAAATCCTTTATCTCCCGTTCGGTCCCCTGCTCCTCAATCTTTGTCAACTCTTTCAATAATCCTTTTCCATCGTTAAATTTAACAGAGGTAACGCAACCGAGCGTTCGATGGTAAAAATGATCCTTTGTGAAAGCCCGATCTCGCATTGAATAACGGAAGGGTGCTCAATTTTAAGGGTTGAAAGGCGGAAATAAAGTCTCGGAATAGATTCGTACGCCTATAGCTGAGCTATACACCCGCACTCTCGAATATGAAGAAAAATTCAAGGTAATTTTCAATTTTGAATCCAGAAAATCGTATATGGGACGTGAGCCGGCTCTCATAGACTTTACTTTCAGCCGGATAATCCGTCGTGCGAAGGTCGTTGTCGGGTTTTACGAGGGTAGCTAGGTACATACCTAGAGAATTACGACAGCGTATATTACTCGGTTGTACATATCTACCTACTTGTGTAGACGGATACGTGAGGCTTTTCGAGAATCAGTATCGAGGTAGGTATATGAAAATTCGGTGGAAGAAAATCCTCCGGAGTGTTTCGAGTCCTTCAGGTTTTCGCGCCACTGCATGATGAAGGCTAGAATTTTCAGCTCAACCATTGCTGCATGCAAAAAGGGGATGAAAATAAATAACAGACGAGACGAGAGTTTGGCAAAGCCGTACAGAACCCGCTCCTCTCTATATTGACGTTGAATTTTGTTCCTTTTTATTTTTTTTCTAAACAAACTTTGTGAACTTTTACACTAGGATTTCGCTTCGTTGAATTTATCCTACCTTCTGGAGCAACGAAGCTTAAATTTTTTACCAAAAGAGAAGGTAATGGATAAAAAGGTATTCGCTTCGGAATATTAGAACTTTAGTTTCCGTTGGTAGAAAAAGCTTTGATGAACGCGTAAGTAATTGAGCATTGATTAACTTAAGTCTGCGGAGTATAAGAAACGAAGCAAAATAAAATTCATCCTGACCACGATTCAGACTTTATGTGATTAGGAATCCTCTGTATGCCAACGATGGAGAATTAATTCTGGAATCATTGCTGCTTAATGGGACCAGAAACCTTACAAGTGCCTCGAACCATACAGACGCGAATTTATACTCCGATTATCAATATAACGAGGAACCATGGCGGAAAAGTTAAATTGTAAACGAAATTTAATCTTTACATCTTCTGCGTTAATAGCTGTTATAGTTTTATGCATTCATTTCTTCTGTGAATTTTGTTCACTACTTTTTTTTGCAAAAAATGGGACAATTTTTTATTCAGAGAGCTTCACTGATCATGTGATATGATGTAGATCCTCTTTGGAAATTGAAATACCGGTGGATGATACGTTTCACGGTACGAGAACAGTGGCTGACTCTCACTTGCTCGTACTACTAGATTTTCTGACTCGTCGTACGCGAAAAAAAATCTCGATTCTTCGAAGCTTCCTCGATTTTTTCTCACCTCTTTAAACCACGAAGAATCATAAAATCGAGGACCTACCCCCGTTATCACAAATATTGCGCTGAAATCAATGAAGTGAAGAAGAATGTCAATTGAAACTCCGTGTTGAATGGAGAAGATAAAGAGACGGGGAAAAAAAGTTCGAGGGGATGACGCAGGAGGAGTCCTGCCAATCCGGCGTCAGTCGCGTTGATTATTACGTCAGCGAGTTTATTCTACCGCGTTATGGTTATATCTGTATAATACATACGCTTGCATTACACAGCTAACAATTTACATTCTCATAACCCTGAATTAAAAGAATTAGCCGTGAAAACAGAGTTAACTGAAGCCTTCGCGGGTGAGTCGGATTACTAATTAGTCACTCTGACGCAGTCAACTCCCGTCAAGTTTACATGCGGCTATAGCGATACGGGAAAACCGTTGTTTCAGCGTCGAGAAATATATAATGTATAAGAAAAAAACTCTGAGGAATACGGAAAGGATTATCGACTAGAATAGGAAACCTAAGATTGGTTCAATTATAAAATAAGAATCAGGAAATTTGAGGGGACGTCGGAAGAAGCTGCGAGGGTTGAGTATAAGAGTTCAAAATGGCGACAGAGAAGATTAAGAAACGTTAAAGCAATTATCTCAAACTTAATTACAATCGAGCGGATAAGATCTCGAATAAAATTGTCAGCCTGGTCGCTTAGAGTCGGACGGAGCGAGATTCATTATATCTCCCAGAGGATTCAATTAAGTACGTCCGCGATTGGTGCAACGCCGTGATTTTTGTTTCTTTTCTCTTTTTCATCTCTACTTGAGGGTAGAGCAAATGCGTCTATCCAATTATTATCGCTTCCCTGAAGAGAAGCTGTTATTATAATTCCCTAAATAATATATAATCACTATAATTTCAATAATTAATTAGCTATTTAACAATAATTATCATATTCACGAATGCGAAATGGAGTTCGGAAGTTAGGTCCCTGGTTATAATTGTCCGCAGGGCGTAAAGTAAGTGTTAATTTAATCAGCTATTTCTTAGAAGTAGTTGGCTGTCTGCCAAGAGGATGTAGCGTGAGATAATTTCACGATTTGCATAAGGTCCGTGTACATCTTATGCCGGATGATTCGAGACCCCCCGCACGAGGAGATTGAGTTCGCGACACAAACCCTCTTCATTGCGAATAATTAAGCCCACTGTTTTATAGACGATATTTCGTTTTTATTTTATTCTCACATCTTCGCAATGAGAGTCTCGCGACATCGGACCGCAATTAAAAGCGTAATACTATTCCGTTGCATCTCGAACAGGGAAACGACTTTGGTATATCAATTAAGTCTCAAACAGTCGACTTTAGAGGATAAGAAAAAAAAAAAAAACGACGACGACGACAAAATTTTCAACCGCCAATAAGTTCAATTGCAAAGGAAGCGGAAAATTTCCGAAGCAATTCCGTTTGGAAGAAATGCAATTGCTTAATGGAATACTTGACTTCTCCGGCTTGACCTACTCCGCGGAAAGTTCGCAGAGCGACAATTTGCTAATTGTACTTGTTACTAGTTAATGTGGAAAGGTCAAAAGAACTTGTCTCAAAATGACCTGACACTGACGCCTGTATTCGAACGGTTTTCAATTTTGACTTTTCAGTTTAAAAAAACAGGCAAAAACGTCTCTGAAAGTCACCGATGAAGCTAGATTTGATATAAAGTTGAATACTTTGATCAATTTTTTATGTTAAAAAGGACCCTCTGTTTGGCTAAAATCGTGGTCACCGTTTTTTCGCAAGCTCTACTTTCGTGGCATCTGGAGGCCATAATTTTCAAGATAGATTTGAATTATTGTTACCGAAATGAAACTCATATTATGTACTTTGCAAATTCAAATCTCCTTTTTTCGCTCTAAATTTATTGTATTTGTCATTTGAAGTAAAATTTCTTTTTTGTTTCACCTTGAATAAATATTCTTTGATTCTTGATCCAAGAATTGAACTCAATTTTTAGCGTTTCTCGATTACCTGAGAGGATATTCTGGTCGACTGATCACTGATCGGCAGATTTACTCAAGCTCACAGGACTAGTCGTTCGAAAATTGAATTTAATTGTTCTGGATTTTGTGAGTACGCATAGTTCAAACAATTTGTGAAGTTATTGAAAACGATTCACGTTTCCATGTTTACGAAATTCCAATTTTTTTTTAACCTGCATTTTTCCGCTCCACCTACGTAGGTACATCCTCCCAGTATGTACAGGATTTATTGTTTATTCAACGATATTTTTTTCGATTTAGAATAAAATCGTTCAATTTATTTCCATCCAATAAAAATACACAGGCGTTAAACCCACGCAATCTAACCGAGTAATATTTTGTATTTATGATCACCGGGGGGATGCAGGAACGTAAATTCTATAACCATAACCCACGGCTCTTTGCGACCTTCGTTACAAGCTCAAAATACACCCAAGGTTTTAGCAAAGTCAATAGTAATTTTCACGAAAAATACAATAATCACCGGAAATTCGAGTGAATGGAATTCCCTAGTTCTTTTTCCTCCCATTTTCCCGAGCTTGCGACGTTTCAGTACCGGATGAGAAGCTTTCACATCCACTCGGCCGAATTCCGAGGTGGCAATAAGTCCACAGTGTAGGAGAGGAATACTTGTCGCGGTTTTCCTCGAAAGCTGCGAAAAGCACTAACGTATAATTAGAAACTTTGTTGTCGAGCTTTTCGCAGAACACTCAAAGGGACCGACGTATTTGCTCGCGATTTCGGTAGACTACGCTCAATTTCTCATGTCATCAAATTTCATCCCCTGAGCAGTAAAGGGGTAAACGTCCCGTGTGTACTAATGGGTAGAAGCCTCCGCTAATTCGCAGGAACACATTTTGCGATATTTAACCGAACGTATATCGTTTTTGTCGCCCTTGGCGTGACGGTGGAAAATGGAGCAATTATCTAACCCCGAATTGGAGAGGTAAATTTCTGTTTAATGGCTGATTGCTCGGATTGGTATAACCACCCGTTAATACGATGGGTTTAATTACGCGCGTTTTCATCCCCGTAATTCTTTATCGCCTGACGGAATTTTTTTTTTTTTTTAATGATTGCATATAATTGATGTGGAATTTTGGTTGATAAGAAGAAAAATCTACTCCCGAGTTTACTCGCGTCTGAAGAATCGAGTGAAATCACTATAACCTAAGAGATATAAAAGTGAATCACGTATTCTGAAGCAGGTCAAATAGCTTAAGGTTACGGGTCTAAAGTGGTCATAAAAATTTTCCACTCGAATAATGTTAAGAAAAATTTACGAGAAATGGTTTCTCTCCGGGACTTTTCTTACAGGAGTTAAAACACGACGTCGAACGGTCTGCAAGACCCTCCACTCGTTTTAAGAACTTGTATTCAAACGAGGATTCCATTTCGTCTGACGTAACCGAATGGAAATTCCATTGCCGTAATATACGTGAGAATCTTGAACTTGGGAAATTGTTTATCATCAGCGAAATGGGTGCTCACCCTTGCCCGTCTTTTGTGACTTCGAATAAAATGAGTAAAAGATGGCAAAAGCTAACGCGAGTTTCGCTTTTTTACCCCTCGCTAAAAAAAAAAGAAAAAAAACTTGCGAGAGATTTTTGCTGGTTGATGAGGGCATATTTCTGCAGTGCGGGTATCTGCCTCGGTAGGTTACTTGTTAAACACATTTTTATGCTGAAACAAATCGAAAAGGGCGTCTGGACCCGAAGTTTGTGACGAGGGGTGAATAAGGATCGAACTTTTTAGTGGAGTTTGGTTAAATAAATAAATAAAGAAAGAAAGAAAGTTATATACTTGTACTCTTCAACGTTTTGTTTAACCGTATTCCGTAGCTCGATAGTCGCGGGGGGTTCGGGTCGAAATTTATTTTGACAAGTGTATAAATCACTTTCCTTTGTGTTATACCCCGAAACCCACGGACCGTTTCGTACAGGGTGTAATTTAGGGAAGGGAATCTGACGCGAAAGCTGCCTCTTTGGATTCTGTCCTCATAGCCGAATCGAGACTCTCACTTTTGATCATTCTTTCTCATCCACAATCCACACTTTGAATAAAATGTGCAGACGCAAGATTGAAGTGGTCCTTGAGAGAGAACTTGTCTCAAGAGTTTCACGACTCGTACATATATTCAAGCACGTCAAACATAATCTCGGATCAAAATACTCACTCTTATATTTCGTATCGGGTAAGTAAGTAGTCGGTGCGTCCGTTCTGTTGTAGGTGGTTACCGTCAGTTGAAATTTGTCCCCCATCGAGGAACGTGGCTTCGTCGTATCCTCCGGTGTCCGGTCGCAAGTTTCTCCTAAAACTTGCACGGACGATGTAGCCAGTAGCATAAGAAGGATTCGCACTTCGCGAAACACCATTTTCTGAAAAAAAAAGAAACCTAATCAAATAACAAAGACCAGACGTCAGAATTCGTATCCCTTATCATTCAAAAAGACAGACCCTGAAGGTATAGAATAATAAGAGTCACTGTTCAACTTTTCGATCGTAAAAACACCTCGACAGTCGTTCTTTGTCTTCTTACTGCGACCAGGAAGTTGATATTCAAAATTCGCAAATTTACCAAGTATTTCCAACGAAAAATCTAATCCCAGTCAAAATAACGTTTTTTGAGGTACACCGAACCGATTAGAGCTTGGATTATTTTCAAATATTTGATTTGTGGGTTCAGTTTTCAGGATTCAAAATTTGCTGAAAATTTCAAGTTTTTCCACGTGATTTTTAGACATTTCCAGGTGTATTAGTTCACGATTTTTCATTCGCAGTCCACTAAAATAATGCCAATTGAAGTCTTCTAATCTTCTTGTATAATTTTTTGGACGTACGAGTTTGATAATTCTTTTTCATACTTTGATTTATCTTTGAAGCTTAAAAATCATAGAATTGGATATAAATTAGAAATAATGTTACTTTCACGTAATATTTTTCCACAGAATCTTTTCACAAGTCAAACTAAAAATTCAAAGATTTCAAGTTTTCTCCAGGAGGTAAGAGACTCTGAAATAAGTTTTGACTTTTAATGAAGATTTTCGTCTTTCACAATGACACGGTCAAGAATGATAATTTGACTGTAAGAAATTCAATCAGACAATCAACCGTCACGAAGCGTTCCAGCTAATGAAAATTTCGAGGAAGAATATACTCCAACAACGACGATTACTCGAAAGTTGGAAACCAGAAGAATCTTTCAAGTTGTTTGAAACGACAATTAAAGTTCTCGTTTCAGCCCTGAAGTACAATTTTTCTTGTGATTAAAATTTGTGAACTGTAATAATCCCATCGTCGAACCGAAAGAGAGTGACTGAAAGCTTTTCGTTCGCCATGCTTAACAATTAAGGCTGACAGTTCTCTTGAATGTGCAACTGGGCATATCGAGTAACCCTGCATGAGTCACAAACTCGGCCGAAGTTGGCACCCAGCCTCGGTATTCGGAATGTCAACGACGTAGTGAGTCCGGGTCAACCCCGAGCCCGCGGTAGTTAGCGTGTAGTGTCTATACCGGGACGATGATAATGTATATTTCAATTCGTAATTAGGGAGGCGGGTTGACGCCTAGTTTCGAGGGTAGGACCGAGGGAGTCACGTCTCCTACGAGCTTTCATCAGGTTCAACACGCTCAGAGTCGCGATAAGTACCGAGAACCCTTGACGGCGGTGAAGTGTACAAGAGTACGACATTCCGTTAAGACTTTAATCCAGTCTATCTTGAAAAGACTTGAGTTTAATCGAACTAAAACGACTTCTGGTCGATTAAATCCAATCAGAATTCCTGAAAGTTATCCTCCCGCGATAATCCGGAGCGTAGCTGCTTCTTCGTCAAAATTAATCAATGCCTCTCGATATTTCCAAGATGACATCGCGCGAGGTTGAAACTTTCGAGGGAAAGAATATCGTCATATTACCCGCCGCAAGACCCTCGCGGAATCTTGGAGAGCTTTAGAGCGAGCTTTAGAGTACCTATTTTGATGGGATCGGCGAAAGCACGTGACAATGGAAACTGACTACATCTTGTCGGATTGAATCGATTTATTTATCCATGCAGATTTAGGGACTCGACGCAACGACAGACTTCCGGGTCTATTCGAAACAACTACGTAACATTTGACTCGATTTGGCCCAACGCCATCGGAAGATACACAGCATGTGCGGCTTCCGAATCCCCGATTCTGGTAATATTTGAGGAGAACGAATCTCCCGAGAATTTTGAAAAGCCAAAGAGCAGCTTTGGGAGTTTGAAGATTGGGCGCGAAACAAACGACGGTATTGGGAAAGAACCGGAAGTGGGGCTGTAACTCTGAAAACAATTGATTCTCCCCAAACCACCGAAGCTACTCAGCTCCTTTTATCCCATCCAATAGCCCCGTTCGCCGGGGGTCGCGGGGTTATTCCGGGTGAAATTTATTTCCCAATACGGGCTTTGGGCCAGAGAACGATATATTTATATCTATAGCCTCGCAGATTTCTTGGCTGCGGTGTTAGCTGCCCTCTGGAGTCCAGATTTCTACCCTTTTAGTCGGACTCTGATTCGTGGAGACATTTTTGGGGGAAGAATTCATCGATAGAAATCTGCGAATCCTGTTTAACCATCGAAGAATAATGGAACGGAAATACGTATTTTTTGCACCGTTTTGGCGAACGTTTTTGATCTGAAGTCGCGCAAATTACGGTGGACGTATAATCGTTACTTGATTTTCATCCCTTCTCGTCCGCCATCTTTTGTCTTTAAATTCATATTTCGTTCGCCATTCCCTGTTATCTGCACCCACTGAAAGAGGATTCATAAATGTGTCAGGTCGAGTCCCGCGAGGATTACTTAAACGCGGTAAGCTAATTTAATCTGGAGAAACCTGTTGCCGAGAGTCGGAAGAAGCAGCCCCCGCGTAGACTTGAAGGGGGATTAAAATTGTCGAGAAAATTATAATCAAGGATTATTAAAGCTTGCAGACTGATGATCAAGGAGCGATTTGAGGCTGCTAATCAAGCTCAGATCATGCGGAGTGAAGAAAAATACTCAAAGTAATAGTAAAAGTAATAACTGTTGAAGGTGTTTACGATAAGGTTGAATTTTGACAGCGATTACGTGTGTCTGAGTCTTGAAACTGATTAAATATACCCGGGGTAAATCCTTGGGCTGAGGTTTTCACCCGAGTTTGTAAACTTGATAAACCGCGAAACTTTGGGGATAACATGCTTCTCTTATCTTGTTTATGATATTCACTTTCTCGCACCAACATGCCTTTCATCAACGGTAATCACAGTGCAATCGACACACGGACAAAAGTCAACCCGAATTTCAGATTGAAATTAATTATCAGTCTTGAATTAATTACACAATCTTTGATAGCGAATTTTTCAATTTCACAAATTCATCGATTCACAGAACTTTTTACCCCAAAATTGGAAATTTGTGATTAAAAATAGGATTTTCCGATCTGTTCAAATGTTGTCTCCTAATAATGATAGTATATCTGGTTCAAAAGTTGATTAAAAAGATACAAAAAAAGTTTTCGCTCTCCGAAAAAGAGGAAAATAAAATGTTCTGGCTGAAGCGCAGATGCAATAACGATAGTATATTCTGTTTTTTTTGCCGTTGAGCGAGTTTCTAACCGAGTTAACATTAATCTGCACACTGACAAAGCCCCGGTGAAGGTGAGCAAAAATTGTGGTTCAAACATTTTTAATTAAACTACTAAAATTTTTTCCAGTTTCCACTTGGTTTGTGAAACGGTAAAAATGAAGTCATAGCGGTATAGGATATATGCGTGGTGATAATAGAATTACGGTAGAGATTCTAACGGACGAGAGATGAAGGCTCGTCGCAGGAGGTGTTGCAATTTTTATTTCAAAATTGACGATATTTCTGTCAATAATTTTGCAGGGACGATGAGTGTAATTTTGATAGACCGACTGATCAAAGAAATTGTCTTTCTATTAATAAATTAACGTCGAGGACTGAGGATTGATGAGCGTAAAAATATGTACCCCATCTGTCCTTTCATCAAATTAATTCAATTTTCTACGAACAGCTGCTGCATCTCTAGAGTGGAATTGCTACTCCTAATAACGATAATTAGAACAGTCAAAGGCGTCGTCCTTTCAGCATTTTCTCAAAGAGATGTAATTCAAATTTCAATTCATTCTTCGACTGAAGCGAATCTGACAATTTTCTCCAAAGTAGAAATTATATCAGAATACAGAAAAATGAAAATTTCACCCAAAATTTCAATCAGAATTTGAAGTCGGTACGGATTCGTAACTTACGAAGCAGCTTAGATATCGGTCTTCAGTTCTCCAGGTCTGATGCAGTCTCGACACGATGTAGCATAAATGTATTATATCAATTCACTGAAACACATGTCACATGTGCCGCGTGGAATTAAAAAACGCAGTAAGAACGAACCGTGCCGTACGCGATCCGGCAGCAAACTGTGGCTGCCACTGACTGACTTCTACTACTGTCTGACCAACGCGTGACAAAATCCACTCATGCGCACCCCGAACATTCAATTCAACGTCCTCGCTTTTTCTGACCACGTTGTGAGAAACTTCCAACTACGAAACTGAATATTTATCAAAAATCAGGTCCAGATTTCAGATGAAAAAAAGTCTCATCAAACAAAAATTGAAATCTGACGAAACTATTCCACAGTTCTTTGTTGTTTCATTCCAATTAAAACTCTTCTCTTTTTTTCCTGTATAAAAAATGATTCACAGCGATTTGCAGAATCGGAGCTTTTTCTACGGCTCGCGTGGAAATGTGAGAAGTATAATGATTTTTTGAGTCCGTATATAAAAACCGGAGTGAATGCGAGGCCGGTTAAAGTAGATAAAAAAAAAAGTGTGAAGAATGTGGTTTGGGTGCATTATAATTACAACAATAAATGTCGTCGGTTAATTATTTTGACCTTCCACGATATTAAATTGTTTTAACGTGAAGCCCAGAGTCTGACAAACAGTGGGATATTTTTTTCGGCAATTAATGTATTCCCCGTGATGCGTCCTACGATGTAATTAAAATGAATTTATTCCGCGTTGGTCCGTTCGGAAAAGAGCTTAGTCGTCATTTAATTAAACCATCGGAAACCACGGGCACGTTGTAGGTACCCAAAAGTTAAAACCTATCACCTTCGTACCCACCTAAAATTTAACGACTTATTTCTATACCAGGTCGCTCGCAAACGTGACACGAATCCAATCTTTTCTTATGGCCATCTAAAATTTCTATGAAAACAATATAAACTGATCATATTGCCGGAACGCTTCTCTCAAGGGCTAGTCACAATTTTATTGAAAATTTCTCTCTCCCAAGTCACACATTTCATCGCCTCTCAAGAGTTGTGTAAAGGTTGTCGAAAAATGTAGGCTTAGAAATTCTCTTACTTTTTCAGTTTTTTTCGGAGGAAACTGCCGCTTTCATAGTTTCCATACGATTCTGGAATTGTTTCTATCCCCGAATTCAAATTTCAATATGATCCCATAGTTCAAATTGGTCAAAAATCAACTTTTTCAATTAAAATTCAATTCAATAGAATGACTTCGAAAAATACTGTAAGCCGAGTGAGCGAGAAGAATAAACAGTTTTTCAAGAACAAAAAATCTCGATGAGAAGAAAAAACAAATTATTTGTAGATTATTTTCTATATTAGAGCCCAAATTATCGTTTTCTTTTTTTTTTTTAATTTGTGTCCATCATCAGAGTTCGAAAATTTGAATCAAATACTTTGTAGCTGGAAGGAATAAGGTGTCAAAGTTAATAATTCAGAAGAGAGTACTGCATCCGGAAAATACAGTCGTTAAAAAAAATAATAATTGCACAATCGATTATGATCGATACGTTGAACAGGCGAGCGCGGTTGCTATGACGTACCGCGTTGTTTTGACGGTTGAACCGGACGCAAAATCATAGTTTAATATCGAATAAAAATCAGTGTAGATCAAAAGTTTACTATAAGGTTATTCAAAATTCCGTTTAATCATGCACAACCGTGCCGCATAAGGAAACGTCGACGACGTCAAACGCCGATGCAATGTCTCAAAGATCCGATTTATCGAGTGAGTACAGTGGTTCGATCAAAGCTCATTAAAGTAAGCGCCCTGCTATCTCTCAGCAATGTTTTTCTCCTTTCAGTCAGAGCAGGAAGCGCGTCTGCTACACGGCTTCCTAGGAAAGGATCTAAGTCAGTTATTCCCAGGGGCTCGATTCCCGCTGTAGGAGCTCAAACCGCATCTCCGCCACCGTCTTCGGACCTCAGCCTCCAGGACTTTGTTCCAAACCCAGAGAAAACCATGACCCAGGCAGAGTCTAATCTTGGAGACCAAACACCTCGGGGTCGAGCATCCGGGCTGCCCACGTACACGGGAACTCGACGCGGAGGGCCGAAGAATTTGGTGAACCAAACCGGAAGTTCAACAACGACGAGGTCGAAGCCATTGGCGATCAGTACTCCGCAGAAGCGACAACTCGAGAAAGAGTTCAGTACCAAAAGACAGAAGTACATGACGCTGAAGAAGGACCTGTTGGAGAAACAGGTAGTCGAGTCGATGACCGACCCTCGCCACGACTCGTAACTAATGCATCCACCTTTCAGAAACAAGCGACAGACTTGTACGACGATGTGACCGAGCTGAGGGAGAAGGTGATCGCCGCGGGGCTCAGGGATCCTGGCAAGATCGAGAGGGTGTCGTTGCCGAGGACCTGCGACAGGGAATTCTTCGAGGGCGCCGGCGGAGAGCAGACATCCTACATCGTGACATCGGTTGTTACCAGCGAATTCATCTCGTCGTTGGAAGGGAGGCTGAACGAGATACCAAATTGCTGTTTGGACTTGTGTCGCGAGGCAATGACCAAGCGGAAAGAGATGATGGCTTGGTTCGTCGATCTCAGTCAGCAGAATCCGTCACTTCTCGACTCCGACGTCGTCAAGGAGCTCGAAGATCACGAAAAAGATGGTCAAGCGTTGGAAGCCAGACTGGCGACCGTAGCTCAGAAGGGGCAGACCGTCATCAACGACGTTCTGCAAAAGACTTCGGCGCTTTGGGGCGAGCATGAGAGTTACAGAAACCACATCAAGGAGCTTGAGACCTCCGGCGAAGGGCTGGTCCGGGAACTGAAGGAGAAGCTGAGAGCGGCGATCGAAGACCTCGACCACGGAGAGGAGCAGATTGCCCAGCTTAAAGAGCGCAAAACCCAGACCGACGCGCAACTCCAGAAGGCCAGGACGAAGATGAGGGAACTTGAGAACCTCCTGGCTGGCAGTGAAGCCAAGGTTCAGCAGCTCCAGGGCACGATAAAGACGATGGAGAACCTGATCAAGCAGAAGGAAGCGACGCTTGAGGCCAAGACGAAGGAAATGCACAAGTCCGTGAAGAACAGTGAGAGCCTGGTAGCGAAGGCTGAGAAGCAACGCGACAGCCTCGAATCACGGTTGTTTTCTATATTCCTACCGAGTATGCAATCTTTTTAAACAACAACAATTTCCGATCAGGGTTACCGAACTGAAAAAGAAAATCGATTCGAAAGAGGCAGAATTCAACGAGAAGATAAAAAACCTCTGCAAACAGCTAGAGGAGACCAAAAACGAAGTCGACATGGAGAAGGACTTGAAGTAGGCAAACTATTGACTCCTATAAACTACCCCTTTAATTAAACACGTGTCTTCGTGAACAGATGCAAAGCAGAGGAGAAGATCAGAGAACTGAGCGAGAGGTGCGCCAAACTCGAAGAGAAAAGCCAGCAGCTATGCGATCTGGCCAAAAACGCCAAGGATCTGACTGCGAAACCAGGTACCCCGAATGAAGCAACGCCGGTATGGAAGAACTTGCTATCTCAAATTCTGGAATCAAAAATTGTACCTAACGATGTAAGGTAGCACATTTGCTATTCAGAATTTGGAACAGAACGTTCTTCAACTGTTCTTGGTCCAATTCTGAGACTTTTTTTCCATGCAGTAGACGGAAAACACACAGAGAATGAAATCCAGTTGTGGAACGAGTTGCAGTCTCTACGAGCCACACTTGCGGACAGAGATAAAAAGCTGCTCGAGGTTCAGCAGGAGAAAGAAAAAGTGATATCAGTGCTTCAGCAAGCTGCAGTCAGTCAATTTATCTCTTAGCATTCCAGTTTATACAGAGTAAAAAAATTGTCCTCGTTGTCTCTGGACAGGATAAACAAGACCCTGGATCGGTTAAGGACAAACTGGCCGCCGAACTGGTAGCCAGAACCGAAGAGCTTAGGTCCTCGATAATGGAGCGTGAGCAGCTTAAAAGCAGGCTGAAGACTGCGTGGGTTTATCTCCTTGACCCAACTCACCGATTGCTGAAGGATTCTTGACCTGATCCTTTACCATCCCACAGGCTCGAGAGGGGCGATAACTCTGAGAGGCAATTATCCGAATTGCAAAGCAGGCTTCACGCGCAGTCCAAGGAAGGGGGCAAATCGGGATGGGGGGCTCACGCCATCGAGCTTCAGCAGCAGCTCTGCGATCTGAGGGCGAACCTGGCCGACTTGACACGGCACAACGGGGAACTGGAGTCCGCGTTGATCCAGAAACAGCTCGAACTGGAGCAACGGGACCGAACGATGCGGGAACAGAGCAAGATCATAAAAGTGAGGGACGAATTGATCGGTCTGATGAAGGGCCAGAACGGTCCTAACCAGAAGGGAGAGTCGAGTACCACTCAAAATACGACGGTGGATCTGCAGCACTCGAAACTCGACCCGGGAAGTATCAGTCGATTGGTGAGTTTTGGAGACGTGATTCAGAAGAATTGAACCCTTTTCTGGCCTCTAGGGCGATATTTCAAGTGCTTGGACTATTTTATACTCATTGTCAGTTTTCCACTCTCAGACTTTGAATTTTCATTTTTCTAGTCACCATTTTCCAATTTTCACCCTCAATTTTCATTTTCCAACTTCAGTCACAAAAATCTCATATTATTATTTTCCGAATCAGATTTTCGAGTCATCTCTACTTTTTTGGATTAAAAAAATAGACTTTCATGATCGAAAATGAGTTATTCAAGTCAATTACTCGTTTAGATTTTCGGGTTTCAGGTGAACAAGCAGATCGCAGCGAAGGCCGAGGACCTCGAAGTGCTTTACAAGACTTTGGAGAGTAAGCAAATGCAGTTAATGAGACTAGAGAAGGTAGTCCGTCAAATGGAGGACGACAACGATCGTTCCCAGGCGACGAGAACAAAGCTCGAGAAGGAAGTTGCCCATCTGAGGATCCAACTGCACGAGAAAAATCGCGACAAGCGGTACGTCGACGGGGCAGAAAATTTCCCAAACAATTCTTGGTCCACTTCCGGATTTCAGGGTCTTCCAAAATTGCCGGTTTTAAAACCGATCAGATCTCGAATCAGATCCTCCCAGAGGTGTAAATCTGCTAATTCAATGCACTCGAGGGAACGGAATAAAACTCCCGTCGACAACCCCTCGGTGCAGAAGCTAAACGACCTTATTCGCGCCGTGGAAATCGAGAGGGCTCGAGGCTCCCAAATTTCTCGTCGCGTTTCTCGATCCCTGCAGAGATCTAGCCCGGTTGAAAACAGCACAGAGCTGCGAGAGGATCTTTACAATTGGCTGATGAAGCCGACGGCAGACTTGGACATTACAGACCTTGACGATTGCGGCAAAAGAGAATTTGTCAGACACTCGAGAGCTATTTTAAAGGGGGAATTGTCCAGGTCTAAATGGCGCGACGGAAAACGTCTGGTTGAACAAATATCTGATCTAGATATCGTCGGGGGTAGCTCAGAGTTCGTGAGAGGCGTCGGACGCGTTGATTCATTTTTAGAGAGATCGGATTCTCCAACTCGATTCAAAAACCCGAATTTTGAGAAAAGGGAAAATTTTAAGCGACCGAGATTCCAAGTACTGAAATGACAATCAAAAAAGGATTGTTTTTTTAAGAAACTCGAGGTCTGATTTAAGGGGCCGGGTACTCCCCGCAACCTCGAACTCTGAGTAGCGCGTTAAGTCTCAAAATTCCTTACAGAGAGTGCCTGGCCTTTAAAACAGACCAAATAAAAAAAGAGTCAAAAATCGATCACCCCAGTTCCTGATCATTGAACCTTTATTTGTTTTAGGAGTACCGGGTTCACCTTCATGTAAGGAATTTTGTGATCATCGCCGAACGGAACGATAATCAATATTCAAAATCAAACTGTATCAAATGTGCGTATGAATTGTATGTAGTCTGTGCCCTCAGAACGTCTCATGTCTTTCTTTGCTTTTCAAGTACCTAAAAATCGCAGGACCTTTTTTTTTATGAATATATTTTATACTATATTATTATAGAGTATTTTTATTTTTTATTTTTCTTTACCAACATCTGTGTAAACTCGTGGTTAATTAATAATCACCGAATTTGTATTTATATAATAATTGTAGAATAAAATTATCTTCGAATTTTGTCATATGCTATACGTATCAAATAATTGCTTACTATTAATCACTTTCTCCGTCGCTACTGCCTGAATAAGCTCCCAACAGAGACAAACCGCCGCTAGCTGGTTTCGCCGTTGCTTCTACCGTATTTACAGGCTTTGATTCGACGTCGTTTTTCGCATTTGAACGAGGCACGATACCCAGATTAACAGTTTTCCTCTTCACCAGACCAGTTATATTCGGTTTATTCGATATAACTCCTACGCTTCGATTCCAACTGGAAGTCGACGACGTCGGTATCAAAGGCTCCGTTTCTTGAGGCCTCGTTCTTTCCTGTGAATAAAAAATAGACAAGCGTTAAAATCAGTCAATTGATTAAAAAAGTGTTCGGCTGCAAAATAACATCAGCGCAGCTCACATCTGATTTTGTCTTATTTTCTGCCAGGGTCTCGTCAGTTTCTTCGTCATCTTTTTCTATCCTCGAAATTTTCTTGGCTGGTTCTTCGCCCTTCTCGTTCAACTCCACAATTTCCTCCTCTACAATTTTTCCCGTCGCTTGTCTCTTCTTGAATATCGATTTTACGAGTTCCTCGTCTATCTCTTCCTGCTCCTTCTCCGTCCTCTGTCTGGCCGACACCGTGTCGTACTGTTCAAGCATCTGCTCGTAGTCGATAGTCTGCTGCCTCTTGTTGAGGTCTTTGAGTTCCTCGAGGGACTCCAGGAGTTCCAGTTCGTTTTTAGACTGTTGAGTTCGTTTTTCCAGCAGTTTCATCGGGTTTGTGGCCTCCTCTTCCTTCTCCTCGTCTTCCTCCCTCTGGGCCTGTTCCTCGGCGAGTTTTAAAGCCATAAAATTCCTCGTGGCTCCCGCCTCGATCTCGTAGTCGGTGTTTTTTGGATCCGTTTTGAACGATATCTCCTGGAGACATCTGGTACACTTTATGTAAAATCTGTAGATTCTTATGCCCAGATAATCGTCGCCCTCTACGTCCTCCTTGCGGGCGTTGAATTTTTTACCCTTGTAAATGTACTCTCCGCAAGTTTTACACCTCATGTTGAACGGCGCCATTAAACGGACTGTGTATTGACGGTTTCGAGCCAATTTCATACGCGGGATCTTCGAAGGATCGAAATCCGGAGGATAGTATTTCTGCGATATAATAAAATACGGTTAGCGGAGGGTAAAGACGAGCGAAAATGATCAAAAATTAACCCCAGAGAATCAAATTTGCTCAAAATGAGGTTAAAGTTACGCTATTCCCGTGAAAATACAAACAATAAATTAGAAATAGGTTCGGTTAAGTGAGGTTAGAATTTTAGTGTTTTGATAAAAATTGTGTTAAGTTAAACTGAGGTTAGATCAGAGGTTTGGTTAATAAAAATTTAATCGAGCTGATTTTTTAATTAAAAGCATCATTAAAACCGAAGACAAGACAAGAATCAAATAAAAATTAGGTTAGGTTAGGATATTTAATTACGAAAATTACTCACGTTTAAAACTTTTCGTTCAGACATTTTGGCGTGGGATTATTTACACGACTCCTAGCAGTTTCCTCGGAGTTTAATTTCTCTCCACAATTCGAATTAATTCAATCAACGATGAGATTCGAATGAAAACAGAAAAACGTCGCGTCAAAAATCTCCAGTCTCACAATAGGACTTGTCAAAAAGTCCAATTCACACTAGATCGACTCCCTCGATCGTCTGCTGTTCGTGCCACTAAGCAACGAGTCACAAGCTTGAGCCACCAGTTCAAAGATGGCGTCGCCTGTCTGTTCCTCAATCACGCCGGCAGTTGATATTCCATTGTTTTTTGTTTTTTTTTGTTTTGTTCGTTATAGAATCCACGAAATGATGATAATTACACGGTATTTCGAAGGGTCGATCGAAAAAAAAACAAAGAAACAGTGTAATAAAACATTCGACACGTGAGGATAAAAATCGGTCAATAATTTTTTACGCCCCGCGATCTTATCGCCAGTGCGTATAGTAAGTATCGTAGTAGTACAGATAATGATAGGCTAGTTTCTTCACACGGCCCGTCCCTCATTCTCTTTATCGGGTAAGCGGTAGTCGTGCGATGCGTACCGAGAGGTTTTATCTAAAGTGGTCGCCCCAAGCGCGCGAGATTCGAAACACTCGGGTCCGATTGGCAGACGCTCGCGCGCACGCGCAGTGCCGATACGGCGACACGCGGTAGTGTGCGATCGGAAGAACACGCGAGGGTCGCAACAATACACATGCCTGCTTATGAAATTGTATAATAGAGTGGACACAAGCTCGTCAAGAAACTCGATTGAATACATTCGTTCAGAGTTTATTCGCTTCGCCGGGCCTGAGTCAAGGTTATGTACGCTCCGCGCGTGGATCAAGACTCTGCGAATGAAACTAAACTAAACGAAACGAAAGAAGAGGAAAATGAATATTACGCAACGGATCGTGCAAAGGGACGCGACGCGAGGCAGAGATTCGTAGGAACCTTCTTTACGCGTATTAATTGTGTGCCGCGAATAAATGAGATGGTATCACGGTCGACACTTGGCTGTAACTTTCCGCTCTGTGCTTGCCGATAGGAAGTGCTAAAAATAGCCTTGAACTTTGCTTCTTTTTTCATCATCATTTTTTGTTTTTTCTTTTTTCTTCGCGCGTGTATCGAGTTTTGCCTCACTTTGCAACTCGACCGTAGGTGTTCTCTGCCGGGTTTAACGGCTAACTACGAATCGCGTTTGAATTTCGCGCGGTGATCGGCCTCCGCGTTCAGCGCCACCCCGGTCAGATTCTCCCAAGTTTCGATAGGACGTAAAGTAGTTGGACCACCGCCGACACGTGTGAAACAAAAGGAGAGTAGGTACAAACGAAATATCGCGTGTCATCGTCCTTGAGGTCATCGGCTCTTTCGTAGAGGCTCTATACCTGGTCTAGTGTGTCTACCGGCGTATAGCCGACACAGATATGCATACTAATACACGACCGATGAAGCCACATTAATATTCGCAATGCGTCGGATATACTGGTTTCAAATGTAACTGGATTCCACCGGGAATTTTCGCAGAGCGTACATTAATTCTTTACCCATCAACGCGGCCACGTGGCTCCTATCGCTTTCGAGGGGGACTTTTCCTTTATATAGACTCTGTAGCGGATTTTTATATGCAATATCGAACAATTTTGCCACATAAAGAAATCCTCGTTAGTCGGCTTATCGTCAATCAGCGAAACGAAGAATTATTAGGTGAAACGAAGATGTGTTTACTTATTTTCATTATATAATTATGTTATATTTACAAATTGTGTAAATTTAGGAAATATCTGAATCGGTAAAAATCCAATCGTCTGCTCAGAGAATCAGCTGATAAATTTCAGTTGAAAATATCGCAAAATTGTAAATGATTATTTTTGATAAATTGATAAATTATTGTTTTTCATAAATCGGACTACCTTTTACAATTTTCAAATGTTTTTACTCCAATTTGGGTGTATCGTTCCGGATGGTTACATGAATACCTTATATTTGGTAACTGGAACAAGAAGCTGAGAGAAAGATAATTAAAGAAACTGAAAAAATTGTATTTCAACTTCGCATATGTATTATGCATGCTTAATGTATGTTCACTGCAGCAAACGAAAACGTCCAGAATGGTTGATGAAATATTTAAATATCGACAAGTACAAGTGTATTACACATGTATTGGTGCAGACGTTTCAACGAGAGTATATTGCATTGGTATAAAGATTTGCCAAGTATATATATATATATAATAATGCTTATTAAGTAATCATAAGTAGCGAGGTGTACCGATTCCATATGTCACTCTCACTCTCCCCCGCAGTCTTTGCACTCTTAGTTTCCTTAAAATTCAACTTTTGTTTTTTATCTTGTTCTTTAGTTTACTTTACACTTTTTTTCTCTCTTTTTTTCACCGTTCTGCATTGTCTAGACGGTCGGTCATCTCTTTGAAACGACGATGAAGAGAGAAAATTTACTTTCATATCGGTCGAGTAGCTCGAACACTTCCGGTGGTACAACTACTTTCAAAATATTATCCTTTTTGCCATTTTTTTTTTTCGTTCTTTTCCCCCACTTTTTTCAATGACATTCTTTAAATATTCTCATCAGTCTAGAATTCTAATCAAAATCAATACCAATCTCATTAGTCTAGCTTTTTATCAGACTGTACACATAATTTAACACACTGAAAAATTCAAGGGCACTCTCCACTTCTACATCGAGATGATCGGCACAGTATTGAAGAAAAAATAAAAAAAAAAGCATTTTTAATTAGCCATTAAAAACAAAAGTGTTGAGAATTTGAGAAACAAAAATGTATCTCGTATATTCCAAATATTTCAAATATTCGATCGTAGTCTATAACACTAAACTTTTTTTTGTCATACATTTTCGAGACACTTTACTTCTCTTTTTTTCTCGTACCTAATTTAAGTGTAATATGCAATTAATCCATGATCTATATACATATATGTATACGTATTCATGAATGATTAATAATAAGAATATCTTTGGACCAGGCTGTACAGTTCTTGGAAGTCGTTCCATTCATGCAGTGTGGATGATGTCGGTGGTCAGTGGTTCTCATCCCGCAAGCTTATCGAGTATCCTTATCAACGAGCCAGTGCAGCACAGCGCAAGGTTAGTTTACGCTCCGTTACAATTTTTTCTTTTCACATTTACCGCATTCTTCTTTCACGTTCTACGTTAACCAACGGATACGTTATTTGTACGTCACATTATCACACATTTTATCTCATCACGTCATTAAATACACTAATTCGTCACCTTTTTTTGCCCCAATTCTTGAATATAATCGAATTTTTTACAAAAAATCATTTAAATTATGTGAAATCAATAGAATTATTCTATAAAAATTAATAAATTCATCTAAATAATGCAAATTATGATAATAAATTATTTAATCGTCACTTCATCACGTCACATTCAATTAATTGAACGAGTTAATCACCCCTCGTGGTGATAAGGAGGGGGAAAAAGAGTGAATTGAATTGAAATTGAGAAAAACTGGAGTAAAAAAAGAAGAAAAAAAAACTTGAGAATGACAAACAGAAGAAGAAGAAGAAAAAACGTAAAGTGACGTGAGACGCCGATGCATATTTGAGATTTGAAAATAAGACAAGCGTGTTTGGGGCGCCGTTGCGGCGCCTCGAGCAAGGGATGCAAGACGAATGGTTGAATAAAATAAAAACGTTGCAGTGATTAATCGATTGACAGTTAAAATGCTACGTAGCATCGAGTGTAGATTGGAATCTTGAATCGATATCGGTAAAGTTTAAATATCAATTATTTATAACTGCGCGTTATTTTGTCGCGGTGTAAACAACAACAACAAAAAAATAAAGAAAGAAAGAAGAGCAAGAAAATAAAAATAAAAAATGATACCTTGATACTTTGTATCGGATTGTCGAACTATTTTATATTCAATAGCTTATATAAACGGTGTATAATGGGAAGAAATTATACTAATAAACCGAACGTTTATCTCATACACTTATACACTGTAATAATTGAGTACCAAAGGATCAACGTTTATACATATTAAATTGTAATGTTACGATTTGTTGAATGACGGCTGCACCGAGATAACTGCTCGACTACACCTACGTATCGCATACGCTCAATACCAACACACCTACAAATCATTTAGCTGTTAAATATAATCTCTGACCCTGTTATATCGAAGTAATGTACGCTCGTACATACACAGTTCGTGTTTACTCGAGATCAGAGTGACATGTAGGAGTATTTTTTAGCCCATAAAGCGCCGTTTGATAGGAACGAATTAGCAAAAAAAAAATATATATATAATTATCAGGCGCCACTTATATCCTCCATCTCTCTTTCTCATTACGTTACATCAGATCTTAGTTACAGTGAATAATTTTGCAGTCGAGCCAGGAGACGAGACTAACTTATTTAGGTGACAAATAATTATTATTTTGAATATTGAGCCTCATTATATCGGTGAAATATCATACCTATATCGTCAATTCAAAAAGTTGGAAAAAAAGAACGTAAGGTTTATTCAAATATGGCGGTGAAATACTGAATTCTTACGTCACGGCGAAACAGAAAGCGTGACTCGTGTCTCTGCACCCACTTTAAACGAATTTTATTTCCATGTCTGAAAGTGAATTTTTTTAAACAATTTTTCATGTTTTTTTCTTTTCTTCTCGTCCAGTGAACTGATTACACTAATTATTATATTTAACGGTCCTGATCGATCGAGTCGACTCGACTCTCATATTCATTTGTCAGTCGAATTTGGAGTACATCGGTGCAGATATAGCTAGTCGAAAACTGTCCTCTAAAATTAAGCTACTTTGGAACCGGACGTTCGTGATTTTCGTTAGCAAATGTTGCTCGTAAATTCTAAACTCTGCCACCACACCCCCGCCTTTGGCCCGATCAGGGTCGATGACGTGCCGATTAAAAAATAGCCTCGTTATCTCAACTCTATGGATATGGATATCTTCGAGAGACTGTAATTCCACCGAGAGAAACTGTACAGGCAACAAAAAGGGAATCTATACTCTTCTACTTATTTATCCTCGTTAATTTTTATCACGCGATTAATTGTTACCATCAATTCGGATATTCCCTCGACGAATTTCCGAATCTCCTCCTCGTCCATGCACCGACCTCCGAGTCCTCTCTGCACTCTCATCGTCAGCCCGGGGTAGACGCCGCCACACAAGAAGCCAGGAATGCGGTTCGAATGCGTGGCAAGGATCTGCCCAGAGTCTGAACGGCTCTGAGGAACGGGCCAACCGTACGTGAGGATCCGTGGTCCGGGGTCCCGGAGGTTTCGGTGGACCCTAGGTGCTGGTTTTGTTCCGTTGTAGGTAGGTGGTAGGTGGTAGGTGGTAGGTGGTAGGTCGACGGTTCGAAAACCGATCACCCAGCGGTCCTACCCAGCGGATATAACCGGGTGGGCGAAGGCGTACGCCTCAACGAAGATGACGTCGAATGCTACCAATTTAGATGCCGGCTGAGATAATCTATCTGAACCAATGGACGGATACGTTTTTTCCCTTTTTCGCGTTACATGAGAATTTTCATTATATAGGGCTGAAGAATTTTCTTTGAAAAAAGAAGAAAGTGATGAAGATATTATAGATTCTTGAAAGATTGGTGAATTTAATTTCAGGCTGAACTGAAAATTGACATTTTTTCAAAGAACCTGTGGAGTCTATCCTAAAAGTAGCATTTGAGCGACTCGTTCCACCTGATCAAGCCTGAAAATTGCTTCGCATCTTGTATTTCCATCGGTTTGCAGCAAGGCGAAATTGAAAGGTGTATGAAATTATTACAGATACATGCGGTATGTATTCGAATCTTGTTCAAACAAAATAAAGTCTTTCGATATAATGATATAATAATATATATTCATTCAGAGGAATATGGGAATATGGCTGGGTACACACAATAAATGGAGTCAAGTGTAGCAGCGAGGGACTTCTCGGTATAAATCGAAGTCACGATAATGTTTTGAGCGAGAAACGAATTTTGAATAATCGAACGACGTCTTATCAGCTGGAACACATACTTCGATAAGGTTCGAGTTCGTAGCGCGGGGTATTTGTTTTTTTTACTCCTGATCGGCGCCTTTTGTCATTTTTCCCTACTATACCTCCGAGCCCATTGACTGACTTGTATGTACAACCTATCGATCAGGAATAGTAGGTTCCTAGTTCGAAATTCACTCCGGACTACGACACGGCTATAGATTTTGATCTAGGAATTTGAAATCCCGAACGTTTTGAATAAGCGTCATTTAAATTTCTACGCATTACGAGTTCTCGTTCTACTCCTACCCCATATACCCACTACCGACCAACGTCTACGCATCACGCTCGATTCATTCAGAAATACCGCGACGTAGAACTCACCTCCGGTACCACTTCCCCCCGTCCCTATGACTCTATCGTCATCCTGCTTTCTATAACACATCGAATATCTTTTCTGATTACATCGATGTGCGATTGACATCGATAAATCGATAATCGGTATGAAAAAAGAAATAATAATTTTCAATTGATATGAAGTACCTAATAGAGGCAATTAATCAACCCCCAAAAATAATATGTACGATAAATATTCTAATTTGAATTGAATTGACAAATAGAAGTTAATTCATGGTGGCCAATGGTCTGGGAGAACCAGGAAATCAGGGAAAAGTCAGAAAATTCGAAAAATGGTCAAGGAATTTGATGGCGGTACAAAATAAGTCAGAATAAAAGATCCCAGCGATTTTTTCTTCTTCCTCGCGCGGAAATCTTGATCAATGGAAATAGAAAAGTATTCGCAAAAATCTTCTTTTTTTTTTTCAGTCAGGGATTTTTTTGAATCTTTATAGTGGCGATTATTATCATTATTCGTCGATCTATTCATGTTCAAATAACATTTTACAGAGATTGAAAATATCGTTTAGCAAGAAATTAAACAAATGATCTTGTGTGAAAATGATATTGGTTAATTTCAAGGTGTACCCACATCGATTAATTCGTGGAAAATTCTAGTCTCTTGTTACGCATATTTATTCTCGTCGGAGGTACATACGATTCCGCGTAGTAATTAATACCTTTCAATTATGTAGGTACTCGTCATTATCCTCGAAGCTTTGATATCGCTGAGCGTATCTAATTGTAAGGACATAAGAAACGAGATCATGCCGGGGGTCTGGGAGTTTAGGCCCGTTAGGGGGCTTGTTTTTATTTTATATACCGGGGTGTATAGTGTCACTAGGTCTATTATGCACGACAAACAATAGCTGTAAAACCGTTGTTGAAAAGTTTTTAACCAAGAGGAACGAGACGAACTGACAATGAACTAAACGAAACTAAACGAGACGGGAGGAGACGAGCGCTCGCCTCCCGTGTAGAGGAAAGTAGAGAGGACCGCGCAGGATCCTTAGCTCCTGCCAAACGATTCCTGGAACTCGGTGGAAGCCCAAAAACCGAAACACGAGCCCCAAGGACCAGGGAATAACGTCGTGGCGTCGGCGTCGGCGTCGACGTCGGTCCGTGTGACATCGGAGATCGCCGCCAGCCCTCGACGGCCCACCCCACTCCGCACAGGTTGCCTCGGTGGTTGCGGGCTTTTCAGGCGCACGCCCTGGCTCGAATTCGGGGCTTTCTTTATTTTCTTTCTTTTTTCTTTTTTATTTTTTCAATTTTCATACCCTCGTCGAATTTCACGATATCCCAGTGGGTTTTAGGACAAATTTAACCTGCTCGAAAATCTGTAGAAATTCAAAACAGCCTTAAAAAATATCGACGTGTAAGTAGAAAGAAAGTAACGTGTGGGATCTACGTGCATATTGAAGTGGCGCTATGGTTCGTCTTTTACGCTTCGAGGCCGCGTTGAATTCCTGCCACGAAATGTCGGCCAGTATAGCGATAAGAGTATGAAACGGTCGCGGGACAAGATTAAATTATAATCAAATCAGAGGAAAGATTGTTCGTTAAATTTATAATTTTACCAAACAAAAGAGCGGGGCGTTATTTATTCCTTCCACTATACTTCTCAAATAGATTTTTCCTTCCTTCATGATACATTTTTGATACTTGTGTACTAAAAAAAAAATTATCTTTGTTAGATAGAGTGAAATAATGCGAAATTCGACCCGCGGCGAGACATGAAACAATATCTAAAAAATGAAAAAAAAAACCAAAATCACCACCGAAAAGATTTTTTTACGGTAGAAGAATCGATTACGTATAACTTTTTCATCGGGCTACATTGTAACGTGCGGCAAAAGTATCAAATTTAACGCCAGGCTTGGGTCGTCCCTTTTCAAAATGAATGAAAAAACGGAAAGAAAAAACGAACCAATATTCAGATTGAGAATTTCAGATTCATGAAAACGTAAAACTAGGTTTTAGGTTACACGTGAATTCGAGACTTCGAGCTGATTCCAATTGAATTCAAACTGACTTCAACTGACTTCAACTGAATCCATACTGATTTTAATTGACTTCAAGTAACTTCAACTGGATTCAAACTGATTTCAATTGACTTTAACTGACTTTAACTGAATTCAAACTGACTTCAAATGGCTTTTATTGACTTCTTTTATACTGACTCAGCTTCAAAATCATATATCTCGGGCGTTATCATTGACACCAATAATTCTTATAGCTACTTCGATCGATGGACCCCATGAAAAACTAAAATTGAATGATATATTTTATCTATATTCTGAAATCGGTTATGGGTACTCAATTAATGTGCGTTCTTCTCATACCTAGGTGTGATCTTTTGACTGATTTTTGCTGTTCGAGCGAGATTCGCGCCGGTCTGATTCCATCATCATTTCATACGTTATTGGCTTTTTGGCCTTGGTGCAATTAATAATATCGATTGCTCGGTTTTCTCTACTTTGTCAAACACGTATCGCACCCGTATGTGCAGATACGGAGGGCAGACTACCTACTACCTGGGTCTTGGAACGCTGCGTGCGAGCTGCAGCTTTATTGAAACATCGACCCGACCCGTTTGAAATTCAGTCTTTCTCTGTCTTTTTCTCGTACCGCTCTCTTATCTTTATCATTTTTGGTTACACCTAGTTTGAAAGATATTTGAAAAAAATAATGACGCGGGTATGAAAAGCTCGAGAAATCAGATCCTCGGTAATCATTATTTTTCTTCGACTGTATCAAAAAAATTAAATCACGAACGAATTTACAAGCGTAATTTCGAGCCTGGCTGCAGTCTGAATTTATAATATACCTTAATGATCATTTGACTCGATTTTTTTGCGGCTTGGAATAAGAGAGGACTAAAAACGCCGAAGGAAATGCCGGTTTTTTGTAAAAAAAAAAAACAAAAAAAAAACGATTCTCAACCGAAGGCGAGTTTATCCGCGGTATTTTTTCGCTGGACATTTACATAACAACAGTGTGTATAGATATCCATTGTCGAACTGAATCGATGGACGCACACAAATATGCGGAGCGCAAAATTCATAAGAGCGAGATTATCTCTTACATACCTCGGTTATGTTATAACCGCGGCACGTCGATCGGTAAGATTTTTTAAAATTTCCAAGAACCCTGCGTGCGCCTTTATTTTATTTTACCAATTTCTTTTTGCCATTATATTTTTCATTCATTCGGACCATTCAGAGTACAAAGACCTTTCTCACATGTACATGCGATACTCGTAATTATTTTGTTACGCAATTATTCATCGGGGATTGATGAAAACCAACTTGATCAATCGATTTCGTACCGGGGAAAAAACTAACCAACATTTTTTATGACAAAACTATTTATTTTATTTTTTTGGTTCATTTGATTAATAATTTTTACTCATTTTAATTATCATTTGCAATAATTATCTATAATTGATTGAAATCAACCTACTTTCTTCAGTTTCAATCATTTTTTGTCAATCCATCTCTACTTGTTTCAATAATAATCCCAGTTAATTCTCGTTGATTTAAGAAATTGACCGTTTCGATGATTACGATTCGCCATTGCGTGCAGGTAACGCGAGTCGTCTCTCGACAGGCGTATCGATTCGGACATAATATTTCGTTCGTCGTAAAATTCATGATTTTTCCCCAATAAGAGAACAAAATCCAAGTTTAACTCGAAATGAAAAGTGAGAAATTAATTTCTTGTAGTCAACAAAATAAAAGAAACAGAAATCTGCTATAGATTTATGATAATTGATAATAATCGACGAGCATTGGTTCAATTCCGTGTATACCACGTCCTCATGAATGGACAAGAGGAAATCGAGCCTGTGTGACGTCCGTGTGTGTCGAGAGTTATGAGAATTCGGCACACCGAACCTAAAACCCCGTCGCGCGTTGCGCGGCATTTAAAAAAAACCTGTTTCCTCTGAAATGTCGATTAGACCGTCGTTTGGCAGGTGCATGTGATCTCAGGTATTAAAAGTATTTGGCATTCATTCGGATTCCTCGAGGTTGTTTGCTTAATTAGTCCCCGTCTTCGGTCCTCCTGTTGTAAAATGAATACGTTATTAACCGCGAAGTGAAATCGCGAATCTTACTATTCTAATTCTATTCAGATTTAAAATCCGAGTCGATATCCGCACCTGGGAATTTTTCTGAAAGATTCGATCCTCATTTATCTACGTGAAACAAATTAATTGATTAAAAGAATTATTATTCCTTGAACAATTACTGCCTCCATTCGTGTCGAATTGCGGGGATTCTAGTATCAGGTCGCACAGTTACTATTTCCGGTTTGTATTGTATGTAATTGCGGTCTAATAACGAATCGCTATCCCACACACGAGTTAGAAAAGATAAAAAAATATATGAATTGCAAAAGTCCAGAAGCTAACGCATACAGGGCGATTTGCGCGTTATGTTTTTTATTTTATTTTCTCTTCGCGGGCGTCGGGTTTTATCTCATTGCTGTAACTTGGAAGGCAGGATGTTGTTATCTGCGGAACCCATTCCGGTACGTAAAATGTTTGTATTTAAAAAAAGTGGAAAACCGATCGACAATCTTTATTACCACGCGTGTTTTGTAATAACACCGTTTTCTGGCGCCCTATAGTCCATAACTGCAGTAGATATACCTTCGCAGGAATATCATCCACCCGCAGTCATGAACCTTTACTTTCTTGTTGCCATTTTAACGGCTCCGATAAGACGTACGCCTTTTGCGTCACCAAAACCCTGCGATACGTTGTGATTCGGGTCATCGCGAATCGCCTCGAAATAAGACGAGATTCACAGCCTACCTAAATGAAAAGGAATAAGAGAAGCGTCGATTTTAGCAACATTCCAGGCAAAAAAGAAAAGAATAGAAGATCGTAAATTTCGAAATTTCTTGAAAAGTCAAAACCGAAAATCCTTCTGTCGAAGTCTATTGGTATAAATGTCAAGTACAACGTTCACGGAGAAATCGTGTGGGATTTTAGCATCTTTGGCATCTGGTGCTCGCAATTTTCAAGATGAATTCACAGTCTCTGTTTTTAATTGTACTTTGAAGATAAGGAATCTCGGATATATACCCCCTTAAGGGTGTCTCAGAAACGTTATCAATTAAAAATCGCAGTCTCCCAGAGCCGATAGAACGAGACAAAGAGAGAGAGAGAAAGTCGTATAACTCGATCGACTCGTGTTACTAAAAGTTGTGCATTAGCGCCACCCATATTTTCATCCCTTTGGTGTGGCGCAGAGCAGCGAGCGGTCCGTATCAACGAGTAAAATAGCATCGGAATTTTGATCGAGAAATTATGCTGGAAGCAACCCTCGAGTCGAGGATGTGGCCGAGCCCAAAAACCCGAGGGAAAATGCGGGATGGGTCCCGACGGTGGGTTAAGGAACAAGTTCGGGAACCCAGGCACGGGCATCCTACGTCGGAATGTATTCGGTTACAATATATATACCCGGACACACCCCGTCGGACACTTTGTTTGATCGTTGCGCGGCTGCCAGACGAAAACTGATTTATAGATTATCTGATTACCGCAGTGTTCTTCTTCTTCTCCTGCTTCATCTTCATCACCGTCATCTTCTTCTTCTTCTTCAATGAAAAAGAAAACCTGCAAAAATATTCAGGGAAATTGAAATAATCGTAGTGCGGTACAAAATCCGAGGGGCCATTCACTCAAACTTCAGTGATTCCACGATTTCATACGATTTCATGGATAATTCTCGACGATTTTCGCCGATTCCTAAGTGATTTCGAAGAAAAAAGAATGAGCTGATTTCCAGTTATTTCTGAGTGATTCTTGTCTGATTTTCAGAGCGATTTTTTGTTTGATTGAAAATCATCTCAAACTACAGCCCCTCGATAAAATCTTACATCGTACCTACGTGGTGTTTTTTTCTGGAAACTGGCCAACCTCCTTTGCCGATGCGCTGCAGCTGGCCAGTTTCCAGAGAAGAGCACGGTCTATACCGGTAATTGCACTTCTGGTCGGTCTCCTTTTATGCTCGATTCAAACGTGCGGCATTCCCAACTCAATTCGAGTCGGACTCGAGGATTACTTCCAAAGACTTCCAAAGACTTCCATTTCAGTATTATGAGGAAGTAAATTTTTATTTGCGGCAACCAAATTATGTTTGTGACAATATTCATTTACTTCGTTATGAAAAACCTGTAAAATAAATATATTTGACGTGAATAAATTTCTTTCCTTGTGACGAACATAATTTGACTGCCATGATCTAAAAATGTACTTCTTGCAGATAAATTTTTTAGCAGGTATTTCGCTGGGTGAGAAAAACGTTAGTTCATAAAAATCTGCGCGTAGAAAAATATAGTGTAAAAGATACGATGTTAATAATTTATCGTTTATCAAAAGCGGTTGTACATCTTCTCACCGGAGCTGAAGGAGTGGGTATGGGTACAGAGAGAAGCAAGCATCAGCTTAAGGCGTAGCTGGTTAGTTTATTTTATTCCTCTTTTGCCAGCTCGTACATTTCTTTAGTTTTCGTTTATATAGCGTGCTGCAGCATGGCAGTGAGAAATCCCGACGTCGAGAGTCGCACACCGGTCGGCAGCAGGCAGCAGGCAGCAGGCAGCATCGAAGAACAGCTACCGCGTCCTTCTCGTTTCGCGGGATGCCAAGGCGTCCGAGATGCGGCAGACATGTCTGCCAGCCGCGGACTGGATGCGGCACTGCCTCCCGCATTGCTAGATTCTAGATAGCGGAATAACCGCGAGACCAAATAGCCCCGAGTTACCGCGAGTCATCGGGGCAGACCTTTAAACGCCATATTTATAGAAATTACAGTCATTCCCAGCCGGTGCACCGCGCGCATGCTACAAACGTTATTGCTGCGGTAACCTTGCTCATACCTACACAGGTACTGACTCTCCTCAGAGATTTACAAGCCGTACCGGGCCGCGTACGGCGTACGCATGTCGTCGATGGACGTACGCGGCGACACGCGCTAAATTATACCATCTGCAGTGGCATATTACGTAATTACATAACGCGCGTATAACGGAACTGAGATGATGTCTATGCCACCTTTTTTTTACCTCAATACACGCGGTTTGCGAAATATGAATGAATATAAGTGTCGCGGATGTAACGGGATCTTAGATATCTCCAAATATCTTAGCCCACGGAACTGAATCCCAAACAAATAGATTCGTAACGGAATTCTACATGCAATTCCGAACAAATGTATGCAAAAATATTTAAGTCCATGCAAAAATGAAGAAATGCCATGAACTCTATTCATTTCTAAGTGTCGGTAAAAGTCACACTATCTGAGAATTTCATGGCCGTCACACTGGGTAGATTCCACCCAGTCAGTTTTCTAAGAATTACGATTGTGAGCAAACTACTACTACGAAATATTTTTAAAAAATTACAGAACATGCTTCGAACCTTCTACATCATGTACGAAGAATTGATGATTGAATAAAAAATTGCGACTTGGTGAAAAAATATAAAAATTATGAAGAGGAAAAAACGCAAAAGACACGTTTTTGCCAAAAAAAAAATCATAACTTTGTCAATTTTTCATGTTTTTAACTAAAATTTGGACCTGATGCTGCTTACAATTAGATGCGCTGCTTTCGGTAAAAAAAAATAAAGTAGAATAGCCATGCGCACGGTGTTGCTTATTCGATGTCAGAGCAATGCTGACGCTTCTTTTGAATGATAAACCGTCGATAACTTTAGGGGATACTGTGAGACTGTCAAGGGTTAATATTTGACGATTTTTTTATCACCGTCCCAGTGTGATTGATCGGCTCGAAATAAATGATCGCGGTTTCGCGTTTCACGTCGCTTTGTCCCACACAAAAGGGAAACGGACGCGACGTATTGCGCAATGAACGATCGAGAAGGATGGGCGGTGAAATTCCAGGACCGAATACGACGATGGTCCGTGTTTTTTAAAACCGCCAAAGTCATTCACCCACCTTCCGTCCCATACCAACGGGTTTACGGGTGGCTCAGAGCTGTTTTGGTACCTCCTCGTCGAAGGTGGTTGGTATCCGACTCCCTTTCACTCCCTCTCTCTCGCTATCTGTTTTATTTCCAGCGGCACAACGGATGTACATCTTATTGGTATGCATCCTAACCTGGCACAACCTGGTCAAACGTTGACGGCCCTCGGTGGTATATAAATGTACCAAGTCGGACACGAGCTTGTCTGTATGAATGAGAGTATTTACAGGCACAGGGACGCACATATGACGGGTGGTGATGGAAAAAGCGGGGGAACGATGGGAGGGGACACATGTTATTTACATGTGACTAGCACGAGGCATCTTCTTCGAACAAGGCGGTACCTCGAACACAGAGAAAAGGAAGGTTGTGGTATACCCGCGTACCTCCAGCCACCGGGATGAATATGACAGAAGAGAAGAGAAGAGAAGAGAAGAGAAGAGAAGAGAAGAGAAGAAGGCGCTATTGATAGAGGATGTTTCGGAGAGAAAGAGACCCCTCGGACGAAAGAACGAGAAGCAATGTCAAGGAATTCCCGTGGGAGCCGAGTGCGGAACGGGTTTCTTAAAGCGAACAAGAATTTGTTGAACGTGACTAAATATTGTGTCGTGTCCTACGTCTCTCCTCGACTCTGTGTAAACGCGACGCGATGTCCTACTTGCGGCTAAATTCGACCTTGGTTCATCCAAGGGTCCGGTGATCCGATCACAAACGATCAATTTCTGCCACTGGTAGGGTAGAAGCAACGTTTTGGGCCACTTCACCATTTTTGGCCAGTTCTTAAGGGTTGATTACTCATTTCTGGTGCTTATATTCCACATTATTTTCGATTTGATGCACTTTTTCAATCAATTAATCAGATACAAACCAATTTATTCAAAGGTTGAAGTGTGTTTTTACCTGTGGCCACCACTGATCGAGCAATTAATGGCCAGAGACGGTACCAAGGTGGCCGAAAACGGTGCATCTACCCTATCATGAGTTTGGTTGCTTACACGAAGCGTCAATCGCTTCGGAAGTAGGCAGGGTGTGCCTCCTGGTGATGAAGGACCAGCTCACTCACTCGCTCACCGACTGACTGACTGGTTCATTCGTATGTATCGAAAACCTTGACTCTCGGTTGAAGGCCATCACTCTGGTCGCACGTATCTTGCATATGTGTGACGAATAAAAAAAGGCCCTTTTACGCTCGCAGCGGGCCACGGGTTCGGACCGCGGACCCAGACGCCAGACGCACGAACCGCACGTCAGTTCGTTGAGCGTAGATTGGCCCTCCTGCATACCAGACGTACTCAATGAACTACTGCGCGAGGCGAGATATACCTACACGGACGGAGAGGACGGGGACAGGCACAGGTGTATTAATGAATCGAGGGAATTTATGTAAACAATTAACGCACGGATAGTCGGAAAATTTGAAACACAAGCTTTTCGGGGTATAAGGTTAGAGAGATCGAAAGCAGTGTGAGAGTCGCAGCGGAAGACCTACGACAATACTATCCTCTACTGCTATCTACTATTCTTCAGCGCTTTAGTTGCTTCTAATTGTAAATTTTCTGTATGTCTATTTTTTTATCGTTACTATCTGTATTTTTTATTCATATCGTAAGACTTGAAATGTCAATTTCACCATGTTTCCCATTGTTTCGTGAAAATCGGAATGAAAAAAAAAATTATTAACATCGAAACGCACAAATAATGATAAAAAAACTCAAATTTTATTCGAACCGTAACTGTGACCTCATGGAGGTGAACGAGCGGAAGATTTTTAAACATGCTATTCATCGGAGATTTTCAGAATTTGCAAGAAAAAAATTCCATTTAAAAAAAAACTACGGGTGAACATAGTGAAATCAACATTTTAAGTCCTTTTTTGCGAATTTCACGTTGAAAATGACAAGTTAGATAAAAATGATCATCAGTACAGAAAATTTCCGATTTCAAACCGTATTTTCAATGTTTGTTTTACCTATGAAAAGTATCTTCCATATGACTCGTAAAAAAAACAAAAAAAAAAAAAAATTCGCGGCCGGATTCGCGGTAACAAAATTTTGTCGAATGGCCCATATGCACGCACAGAATACAGAATTGTACTCGTAGAGTTTGGGTCTCGCAGTCGGTTCAGCCTTCCGCTATAATACCGCGTCGTTAAGATCAGTGAATGCGATCGCAGCGCTGATCGGGGTCCATAGAACTTCCCAGGAAGATCCAGAGCCGGGGTCCCAAAGACCTGTCGGTCCCAGCGGGGGTCGAGCAAGGTGCCCAACATAAATTATCATACACTGGGTTGTCGCGCATACAATGTCGCTCGTCGCTCTTACACTTACGTATCACACTCGCGGTCATTATGCTCCACGAACTAGATACAACGGCGAGAAAGCTCGTCGGGCATTGAGTAAGGTCCAAATTACCTGAACCTGTCGTTCGTAGGCCACAATTAATTACCAAACCCTCGGAAGGTCGCGCAATATCATCCACACGTTGTCCACCTACTCGACGTTTCGCAAGGATAGAAAGATTCGCTGATTAATTATAACGACGTGACGATGATTCGATCTTGATTTTGAGGTCGGTGGATCATATCTTCTGATCGTTCGTTTTTTGGAATGAAATTAGGACGGTTACCGCAATTCATGATTCGAATAAATTGACTCGCCGAAGGCTGCGCGGTTCTTTTATTGATTTTAGAGTTTAGACTGTGGTTATTCACGCTCGAATGTTACAATCTGAGGTACCTACAGGGTCAACGAACGAATAAGAATGCAACGCGTATTACGTTTTAGTATTATACTAATTTTTAACTTCCATCTCTCATCTTCTGTGTCAATATAAAGTCTGTCCAGAAGCGTTTCGATATCGTGTTCCCTGTCACAATCGAACTTTTATCGCTCTCTGAAAGAAAAAACTCATTAAAAATCCTCTCACCTCGAGTCATAATTGATAGATAAGTTCAATCCTAATCTCAGAAGCAAAAAAAGTTATTCGTATCGTTTTCATTGATCTTCAGTTTTATCGAGCTTCATAGAAAATGACCACACGATCGTTATTATCGAATCAATTTTGACACCCGTTGTGGATGTGGTCGAGATCAAAGTGTCGTTTTACCTGTACGGTAGCACCTGACAAATCTTGAGGAGAACCAAGGCAGGCAAGATATCGATATCGGAACTGCATTCTTTAAAAGAACCTGCGATGATGCGATATTACATTTCAACTGATAAAAAAAATTGGAACTTTTTTACACACAGATTCTTGTGATAGGTAACCCATAATTCGTGTGATCTGCGCTCGCGGTATAATAATTAACGAGAGTTTCAAGCGCGTTCAGCGATATATTTTATGACAGTCTAGCCAAGGTTCAACTATTGCCTGAGTCAATGATTAGCCAGGGCTGAAACAATGATTAACGACCGACAATTTTTTCACAACTGTCTGTATTCATGCCCATATACTCATATCTTATGCGAGTTACGACCGACCGGTAGAATTTTCGCGCATCGTTCACATTCGCATGCCCTTCGCAATAAGTTGGTGGGTAGGTACTCGGTGGAATATCAGGAGGTCGAGCCCAATCAGGGCTGAAATTTTACGAGTTTGTAGAATAGAAAAATGTGCTTGAGGAATTTATTAACCTTATGATACTCCCTTATTCTAGTCAGTTTGAAACGGAAACACATTCCCATTCGTTAGAGGAAGATTGACATGGAAAAATTTTCACGTATATTCAAGGTATAATTATATACTCTGTGAGGAATCTTTAAGAACGCAAGATAATTCTTTCCAACTTCCTTTCGGGACGTCATCGCGTCCTAGGAAAAAGAATATAAAGAATATAAAGAAAATACCAAACCCTCCTGGGATATATGCTTGCGTGAATAACAAGCAGGCATCATCATCTCGCAGCAAATCCGAGTTTCCTATACGGTTGCGAACTAAAACTTTGTACAAATACTCGGATAATGTAGAAAATCGAGGGTCATTTACGCCGGGAATTAATTTTTACAATCAATTTTAACGTCAATTAAACAGTCAGAATGTCGATCTATAAATAGATACCTGCGTAGAAGTTTTAATTACACAATTAACAGTCTCTACGGTCTACCGAGAACGAGAAATATAATAACGAGCGTATTGACCCGAGTTCTGCGTGTTGCTGGGCGAAATCTTTTAAATTTGGCAGCTTCCCTCGTGCGGTCCAGCACACGTGTCGTGAAAAATTGTGCTTCTAAAAAAAGAAGTACCACGTTACCCTCGTGCATCGTGCCGAGTGAGAGATTCTTAGATCCAAATCCTTCCTTTTCTTTCACTTATATCAGTCTTCAAATCTATTTGACAAAATGATTTACGAGGAAAGAACGAGAACCGGAAACACGAGGTCCGGAGAACCTCGACCCCGCACGCCTTGTGCCTGCCGTTGTGACACTGTCCCGAATCATGGTGAAAAAAAGAAGAAAAAGAAACGAGTCTCCTAAAACAGGAGGAAAAGACAGGGAAATTACCGGTATCATAACAAAAGGGTAACCACAAGGTGGCAAGGAAATTGTTCCAGTTCGAATAAGAGTATAAGAGCTTACTCTACCGTGACACGGCATCCTGCGCAGGCCATACGCTCCAAGACTTCCGGTCTGGCACGCACGGACAGACAACAATACCTAGTCACGAACTGCTCTCGTAATTGTTTCCTCGATAGTGTAGCGTACTACCAACGTAGATATTTGTCGTTAGTCGACTTACACACCGCTACACATGCCTCATTAGTACATTGAACGAGTGTATGAAACGACTCATTTTTTTCTTTCATTCTCTTTACGGTGCAGTGCGGAGTCAGAAATGAGACTGAGAGCCTCCAAAAGAAGCAACATTGTTGTACCCCCGGCATATAAGCGATTTCAAACAGGTTCATACACAGAGGAGAGGGTGAGGGTAAATTACGTTTAATGTATCCGCAAAAGTAAGGCTATAAGAAAATGGCGAACAACCGAGACGTTATGCTGGTTAAACGGAGTAATAGCTATGGTTCTCTAATGAAATTTGCTGCGGTACGGGAGAGCAATTAGCGCTCGTACTATTTTCAAAATTAATAAAAGTAAAGTTACGCGGACTTCAGGACTGCAAAGATTTCATGAGAATTCACAAGACTTCTAGGACTCTGGAGATTCGAAGAGATTTCAAGTCTGACTACAAAATACGTAAATTTAGTATGGTACAGGGTATGAAATGTTGATACTGCATATCAAAGACTGATATGGCAATGTCAATTATCATTCTCCTCCCTTTTTTCCCTTTCTTCTCTTCTCTACTCTCGATCCCGCACGTATAATACTTTGATATAGTTTTACCAACTATTCGCATAAAAAGTCTCCCAGTGTGGGAGATTGTCTCTTCGCTGAACGATCACTTAATGGCACGTGGTTTCACGTTTCGATTTTTTTTTTTTTTTTAAGTTACACATTGTCGTTTATGGTGACTGGTTTTTTTTTCATCGGCAAAGAGCTGAAAGCTAATCGAGTTCATGATTCCGCGGAATGCCTTAATAGGTAAGGGTAATAAATAACGCGAGGTTTATGTACTTGGCGAACGAAAACCCCAGTGGATAACTCCTCCGCCCTGACTACTCAGGTACAGGTGCCTCCTCGAGCCTTTGTACCGTATTGTCGCACTTCCTTGGACGGACAAGAGAAAATAATAAATGAACTGACCATATGGCGACGATATAATCGAGGGAAGCTACGACGATGACAATCTGAAGGAAACGTGTCCTGCAGTAATTATCAACGGGAAATATTAAGGGGAATTGGAATCGAGGGCAACAAAAAAAGATGGACGTGTAATTCAAGAAGTTTCTTGAAACACTTTTTTTTTCCTTCAGATTAAACAGAACAGCGTTTATACAGTGGCGTCAGAAACGCGGTCCAAGGGAGTATCACATTTTTATGGGGTGCGTCTGTCTCTACGTGGACCGCGTCTCCGTTGTTTGTCGACTTTGAAAACAAGTGAATTCTCGGAAATGTCCCACAGGGTCCATAGGGTCCCATCCCACACCGAAAGAAACCGGGGCCGATACCGTTGGGAATTTTCGAGTTCCTTACTTTTCTGGCTCTCTTTCTTTCACTCTCTCTATCTCTCTCTATACTCGGTCTTCTTAACTTCCCGTTTCTCCGCTTTCAGAGAAAAAAGGAAGTTATTGTAATCACCCTGAAAATAAAAACTTGAGCTTCCACTGGATCTCCACGTTTTGAAGGCCACCTCCGATTATTTTCCTATGGATTTTGAGCAAATTAGGCTCAATCCATGCGGCTTTCCCAAACTTAGAACTGATTAGATTTTGACTTTGTTCGGTTCAGTATTTTCAAAATTATTTAAATAGCAAAGTTCTAAAAAATACAATCCAAATGATCAATCAGATGGTTTTTTGGGTCGTTGATCACAAATCTAAAGTCAATTTTTTCAAAATTTCAATTTTGCCTATTTAAAAAAAAAATCTTTAGATTTTGATGAAAAATGGTACTCGAACATTTTTTCGGTCACTAATCCGCACGAATCTGAAGTCAGATTTGCGAAATTTGAAATATCGAATCCAATTGGCTGGAAGAAAGAACTAAATACATTCAAAATCTTATCAAAATTGGTACTCGAGGTCAGATTTGGAAATAGCTAGAAATACAATAAATCACGGAAGGTTCAAAGACTGGCTCGCAGTCAGCCCGAACCCGCTCGTTATCGAATGGTATACGAACTTCGGTGCAAAATATCGCTGATATCTTTCATGCAGTCGTGCAGTGATTAGAAGGCGTCAGTTACGTCGCTCCAATTAATTCATATCTCCGACAAACGTCACATTGTATGCTTCTAAGACATTATATCAAAATTTTTCGCATTATCCTTGACCGAGTTGACCCCGATCCCCTTACATTAACGATACAATGATATGTAGTTCTTGACCGTTGAGAGTGATTAGGGAGAGTAATCTTGGGTGTAACGGTCAGTTGCAAAAATCGTTATTTATTCACGTTCCGGCTCGGAGCATGGGCGGCCATCCTCAGATCTGTAAATACAGTTCACTTAAAATAGTGCAAATAAATTCTTAATAGTAAGGTAAATTTGTAAACCCCATTTAGGTTATGGTGTTTTGCAAATAGTTCACATGAGAACCACTTAGTGAATCAATGCTGACATGTGCGAATGTTAATTTGGCACAATTCATTACTTCTTATCGAAAGTTTCTCGATAAACTAATCCTGCTGTTCAACGAATCTGATTTATGTCTTCGCTCATTTTTTTTTTTATTGGGGTCAGACGAAATCACAACCCTCTTTTTTCATCGTGGGATCCTCTCGACGTCGTGAACTAGATTTACCTACTTACAAAGGTTTCCGAGATCTCGGGATATAATGCAGAAACCGTAATAGACCGGAAGGAATTTCAATGGCGATTATAAAACTCAGGTTCAAGGACTCTCCCACGCCTCGCACGTTGTGCTTCTATCTTTTTACTCCCGCTATACACCGTCGCCGATCATGATCACCGACACAACGACGAACTTGGTCCCACTGTCACATGCACAGCCACTTGCCACTCACCTTCGTAAACCCTTTGATGCACAGTCGTGTGTGAGTTTATTTAGGTCAAATTATTTTCGCCGATGTCCGGGTTCCCTGAAGTCCTGATGAAACGAAATTAAACTGCATGAGAACGCGACGAATTAGTCTCCTACATCTAAGAGGGGCGACAAATTTCGCCGAACTAGAAGGTCTTCAACGAAGAAGTCTGAAAACTGCAGCAATGTTTATCGTGGGAAATTTGACCGATGAAATCAGCCCATGTTTTCCCTGCACTGCAAAAATGTGCAACGATACGACGATCATTTTGTGTGAAGCCAGTGATTTTTGTTGACGGGCTTCGGACCGCTGGCTATAATGTACTCAAGAAGATTGAGCTATTCGTGGACGAATTCCAGCCCCGCTTTCTATGAATCCAGTCGAGGTTATCTTTTTAATGCTATTACCTATAAAGAATCTTTTTTTTTTCCAACTTATTTCAACATTTTTATCCTGGTTTCGTAAGTGCGAGGAACGGATAGACCGTGTCGGTCAGCAAAAGGACAAGCTGCACGTGTATTCTGAATCGGGTCCGCGTTTTTGTAAAAAGAAGATAAAAAACAAAAAGTACCAGTGACCCAGCCCAACCTGGTCCTCGATCCTTCGTACAGGTATACCTGGACCGCGAGCTTTATTCAATCAATACGAAAGAGTTTTGAATTTTTATGCCCCGTCCATGATTTGCATATAATGACGAAGCTGATTAGACCGGATGTGCCGCTCCCCCGAACTTAAATTCCACGTGACTCCGCGAGATGCTACAATACCCACACGAAATGATATTATCTCCCTTGATCTCGCCAACGTGCGCGTTTCACATTCTGAAATTTGACTCTAAATCCACGTCGACGACGTGAGAGAATCGCAGAGCTTGAATAAACCTTCCGAAACTCCGCAACGACCCTGACTTGACTCGAGTTGAATTAAATTTAGCCGTGATCCCTTCGCACAGAAGCATCATCATCTCGGATGTATAAATTTAGAGTGATGGTTAACACGGTTCCGAAATAGTCATGGGAAAGAGTGCCCCACTTCTGTTACCCAGTAGCTTTTCTTCTCCACCCGAGGAGGAGGAGGAGGAGGAGGAGGAGGCTGGAGGGTTCATACGTTACATCAGCCATCGTCGTCCTTTTTCTGGCTATCCTCTTTCCACCGATGTGGTGCAGTTGGTTACAGAGTTTAAAAATACCCTCCTCATAATTCCGAATGTATCTCACGGTCCACCACCGAAGGGAACAAATCCTGGGGTGGTTAAAATCATGCCACTTGCCTCCTACTCCGCTTCTGTAATAACATTTGGGGCGTCCTTCGTCAGAGACCACCAACGTTATCCTTCTTCCCTCCATCCCTCCTTATTTTCTGTATACAACGAAACGTACCCACTTCACGAATATATCTTACAAAATGTCAATTCATCAAAACAAAGCCACAGCGAAGAGATTCCCACAAGGTGGCGGCGAGTCCCGTTGGTCATTTGGACATCGGCGATGATTCCTGCGCTGGGGTCGCCCACGGATAATTACAATGGTCTCACCGTCGGCAGATGCGTGTCACATGTGTCACTTCGACGCGACCATTCAATAGGCACAGCGAATCTATCGATCTATATCCTTCTCTGCGGCTATTTCCTGTATCCGAGTCCCGATGCATGGGAATTACAAATGACCACCCCAACGCAACGGAGGGGGAGTGAGTCAGTCAAATGCGCAGTGAGAATGACCAACACCTGTTGAAGGCTAACCACCCTGTTATTTTATCGTGCGGTGTAATTATTTTCAATTAACATTTCCCACAATTTTGTCACCATTCGTGGGATCGATTTTTGACCCCTGTTAAGGATCTAGTTCTGGTTGAAAACTATTTTCTGTAATTTACATTATACCGATGCCAACTTTTTCTCACAAGTTTTTACATTCAAAACTAAGAATATACAATCCATATAAGCTGAAAAGACGATTGAAGAACTTGAGTTACAACAATCTTCATTTTTTCTTCAATATCAGAACAGAAAAAAGTGTTCATAATATATCAGAGAAGATATCTGTGCAACTAGAAGTTGATTCGATGAATATTTCAACGCCAGTTACATTTTGAAATCTGAAAAGTAGGTGAAAATTAGTTTTTCAGATAATCCAAGATTTGTAAAAGGCTGCTTATCAATGAAGAACTCCAGAAGAAGAGTAGTCCAAGTAAACTTATATCGTTTTATATTTGGTCTGATAACAAGTTCCAAGTTCCTCATCACTCTTCACTTTTTGTGACACGTAGGTATCACTCTCAGATTATCACCGTTGGACCCGGATTAGAACACTTTAAAAATTAGATTCGGATCGGATCTCTGCAGATGTTGATAGGTGAATGTATCTAGTGGAGAAATCCGCAATGAAAAGTGTTCTTTTTGAAGCCGAACTACATCCTTAAAGAGTAGGAGGTTGTGGATCGACGAGGCGGTAAATCGTTGTTGGGGGTGTTGGGTCCACGATGCAAATCGCGTTCTATTGAGACAATTGATAATTCTCTGCAACGCCGAATGTCCGACGGAAGTGGCAAAGCGCCCACAGTCATTCGCTTAGCAAATTGGAACCCAGACAATAAATTGCGAACCTTCGCGAGTCTTTCATACACACTTGCGTAGAGGCAACGTGCCGACAAGTTATGAAACCACCACACTTCCTCGACTCTAAATTCACAAGAAGGCAGGGACGCCGACGAAACACAGTCGGCCAGATCCAGGGGCCTTCCTACCGTCGTAAATAACCCAGAGGAAGGCCCCTAAATCATTTACTGAACTCGAACCGTGCTATCGATGTGCACACACGTAACGAGTGCACACGCGCGCGGATCGCGTGGGTGGAGAGACGAGGACCTCGGCCCTTCGTGGTCGCAGATTAATTCATTGGGTGGTGAACGTCCTGGTGTCTTCCGTTCACAGGCGTTACAGTTGAGAGGCGAGACGACGTGATCATTCCAGGGCTCCTTTCAATTACGTATTTTAATCGCTTTTCATTCTCTCCGCTCTTATCTCCGGGACGGTTTTACAATCTGTGTACCAAACGAGACGAAGAAGAAGAGGCGTACGTTTCGTTCGCTGCGTTATTGACGACATTTCAACTCGGTAGTCGTCGTCAGGTCGGTTCTGATCTTCGCCTTCTCCTCGGCATCGATTAGTAAACGGATGTCGAGGCTTTAAAATATTTATCTTTTCCGATTAAACGTGTTTCTATGCGTGCCTTTTATCGTTCTGACTGCTGACTGCTGTCTGGTGGCTGTGTGGATGGTGACACGAGTTACACCGAGAATAAAAACACGAGTTGAATATGTAATAGGACTCGGACGCCTCTAGAGTTCTTTCTTCCACATTGTGGAATTGTGGATGACTCAACTCCCAATCCTTTCTATCGATATCCGATCATTATCCGATTAGTGATCATTATTCTCACCCGTCATTCGCACATCGCGGAGATCCGGAGGCCAGATTTCATTGGAAAAATTCTTGAAAAAATTTACATCCCACAAAACTCAGCAGATTTGTTGCAAAAAAAAACAAAAACGATTTTTCTTGCCGAAATGAATAAGGAAAAGTAGTTCTTTCGTTATTCTGAAGCGGTGACGATTCGACAAATACCGTTTGGTCGCAGGTGAATTGAAATAAAATCCCGAGTCGGATAATGGCCTTTGGTTATTTAAATCGCAGAAAGGACCTCGCTTCCTACCGTCACGTCGACGAACGCGATGCAGCGACGTCTCGATGGTGACAATAAGGTGTCGCCGTGCGTCTCGTATGCCGGAATAAATCAGCAATACTAGCTTCAAAAAGACGTGAGACTTTGTCAAACGAATTTACAAAGACGACGAATATGACAAAAACAATTTCGATATTACAGACTTAATTTACAAAAATCGATAAACAGATCGTTGATATGATAGACCGCGTCGGTACTCTGGCTTGGGAATGATGAAAATAATCCCTGCATAGGTGAAACGAGATACAAGCCTCTAGCCTCTGAGATCAAGTCGCTAGATTTCTGTGTCGCTACAAAGCCCAAATGCCAAAGGCACCGCTCGCAGGTTCTCTGCTGAGTAATTTGAGTCTGTCAAACGTTACTCCATAGATTAAACTCGAAGCGTTTCGTTGTCGATCTCAACTGACCGCGTGGCACTCGACGTAAGGTGAGAGAAATCGAGAAAGTCGAAACCCAACCCTTTTTGATGGCAATTTTCTTTCGTTTAGAGAAAATTATCCCCGTTTCATAGTTTTCTTTTTTCTTAACTTCCCGTGATCCTCTGCTTCCAGACAAAATAGGAAGTTATTGTAGTCACCCCGAAAATGAAAAGGTGATTTTTTACTGGATCTCCACGTTTTGAGGTCCAGAGAAATTTGGGTTCAGCACTTTTCGAATTATTCAGATAACAAAATTCACAAAAGATTCGAAAGAAATTCGGTACCACATTGATTTTGGGTCGTTGATCACAAATCTGAAGTCAGTTTTGCAAAATTTCAATTTGGCGAATTCAATTTGCTGCGAAAAAAAAAAGAAAAACATTCTAAATCTCATAAAAATTGTGACTCGAAGGTTTCTTGAACCGCTGATCAAGAATCTGAGGTCAGATTTGCAAAATCAAAAATAGCTGGGAACAAAATGAATGACGGCAAGTTCGTAAGCTGTCTCACAGTCTGCCTGAACCCGCTTGTTTTTTTCTCTACACAAACCTGTCATTGAAAGTTTGGATCAATCAAATTTACTCATATTTACAGGCGAGTAGGCATCAAAAGCGTTTCCCACAAATATTATTAGACCCAGCGGATCAATCCTATCGCGTATCGTTGGATTTGAACATTTACCCGGAACAAGAACGGCGATTAAGAATAGAGATTTCGGGCGAAACAAAATACAATACGGTTCACGCAGTTAATGGAATGAGGGCTCAGGGCGCCCCCATCTGACCGGATAAACGAGTCATGGGAATTAATTCACAGATAATACGAAATGCTCAATCGATTTTCTACGCAAGAAGCCAATGGAAAACAATTTTTTTTCACCAACTCCAAGGTCTTATCTGCTGACGGTTTCAAGCCAGCGGGAAAAAATGAAAAATAAAAACAGCTTATCAACAGTTTCGGGCCATCGGTATTAGTACAGGTAAGGATATCGATTCTACAGGGGCCTGGTGAAATTTGTTTACTTTGTTCACCGCGCGAAAGATTTTTATGAGCTACGTTCTCATGCGGTTTAAAGGGCTTCCACGAAGGTTCGCTACCTAGCGTTAAAGCGTTAATTCAATTACAATAGCAGTCGAGAGATACCCTACAAGAACCAGAAGGACTCATTCATAGTATAAAACGGCGCTGAACACGTTATTTCTCTTATTTTTAAAGCCAGATGTGTTCGTAGCCTGCATAACTCGGAGCTTGAAAAAATATTAGGTACGTCGCGTATCTCTTGATGAAAATTTATACAAAGATCTTGACAAATACACACAATTTTTCTTTCTTGCCTATATTTAAACATGAGATAAGAAAGAGACGAAAAATAATAGAAAAATATTTAGTCAACGAGTTTCTTTCATTTTGATACCGAACAAAAAAATGATTGAAAAAATGTTTCTCTCAAGTTGAAACATCTTCATCCGTCACGTGCTTCGGAGTCCCACCCGGATATGAGCGGCGAGTGCGACTCTGTCGTCCTTGAAAATATGTCCTCCGTGAATTGTCCAAGTACACGAGTCTGAAAGTTAAAACAAACGGCAGTGTGCTTACGAGGTTCAAGTTCTAACCCAGAGTTGGCCTGTTTTTAGCAAAACAGGCGGTTACATCCTGTGATATTTTTATGGAAGACCTTCCGAGAAGTCAACCTCTGCATGGGGTGAACACTTGAACGTTGGAAGAGAACACTCGAATCCCCAAACAGCTGAGGGATGGCGGTAAAGCCACGGAAACATATTGCCGGCGCCAAACTTGATGTTTGTTTGTTTTCCCATCAGTTTCCGAAAATGAAATATTCTCAGAAATTCCGCTATCCTAATCGTTTCACTTTTTCTTCGTCCGTTCGGAACCTAGTCGTCGGGCTAATCGCATCGTTCAGGCTCGATTAGCCACGTTTACCTCGAAGATTTTAATCTACAGGCATTTTTGTCGCGACCAAAATAACCCCCCCATGCGTATTTTGGTTACCTAGTACCTACAAAGGTGTCGAGTTACACCCCTTCGTGGTAGGGCTTGACAAACTTTTCATCAATTCCCGTGGTAAAGAAGGTGTAAAGCCTCGAGTCGCGCAGCTCAGGGGGCAGGAATCTTAAAAATGTTCTTCTCTCCGAAATTCTTCGAGGCTCAAGAGGCGCTTGAGGAATTTTTCTCATTTTCTGCTCTTTTTTTCTTCGTAGAAGAAAATCTTTCCCAGATGTAAAACTGTAATCTTTGAGATACGAGCGGTATTCCACCCTGCGAGGATCGTCGGACCACCGGTAGTCTGAAATTTGTGATAATTCGTTTAACGTTAACGTTATAGTTGGAGAAAAGTAGCGCCATATGGTGTATAAAAGCACGTAAGTCGGGACCAACGCAACGGTCTAACCGGCTCAGAGACTCGCAGCTTACAAGGTGGTTTCTTCGGTTGGGCGTTTTCGTAATTAGCGTAATCAAATTAGAATTTATGCCATCGCGGAGTCATCTGGCGGAGGCACGCGACTGCCACGGGCCAAGGCGGACGACCAGTGTGCCTTATGCCAGGAGGAACTTGTAATAATACTTATGCACCCCACTTGGATATGGAGAGCGAGTACGAACCAAGGAAAGGCGACTACCATCAGCCACCGACCCGAACCGTATGTCGAAGACGGTTGCCGTCGTTCCCCCGACTTGGTAAAAGACACGGTGCCAATGCCGGTGCTGGTTGGGTTGCAAGGAATTTCGGGATACCTCCTTCTCGGGAATTGGATCAACGGATACCTGTCCTTCAGGAGATCAACGAACCTTGAACTCTTTTCAATTTTTATAGCTGCTCTCGCGTGTAGACATTTACTTCCAAACGTGGAGAACCATCTAGGGCCCTGCTAGGGCCATCCAAAAAACGGTTTCCTCACGTTTTCTCAGATCCGAGGCGAGCCTGTTGTTTCTAGGAAGGCCCTAGAAGGGCTCTAGATAGTTTTCCTCTTTTGAGAGTCAATTCCTACATCGTGTTGTAACTTCAAGATTTTCTTAAGACATACGAAGTCGTTTGCGCAGTGTTGATTATAATTCATTCGATCCACATTTCCATCCACGTTGATTGAAATTCCGAAAAGAGGGTGTTCAGTCAGAATAACAGATTCATCACGAAAATGTTTCCATTCTCATATTATCTTCATTGTAGGAGATCATTATAGTAGCATAAAGGTTGTCCTTGAATTTTTACTTATTTCCCTCGATTCGTCCCTGAAAATGACTCGAAATTTTGAAAATCTTGTTAAAATTCCAGAAATTTGAAGTCAATTAAGTAGAAATCCATGGAAAGTAGGGCATCGGGAAATAAGGGGGGGAAATCAAATTATTCGAATGGTAGAACTTGAATCCTCAGGGAATTTTCATGATTAGTAATTCAACGAGTTCAGCGAATCATTAGCCCCTAAATTTCGTACCGTTATAGATTGATTTCTAAATTTTCTCCAACGTTTCGTGACCGAACGATTCTTTCTTCGGATCCAAAGACTCATTTCTTCGAGTGATGCACATTATATTCCAAACTCACTCTCATTTCATGCTTAAAACTGGAATAAGAATACTCGAATGAAACACAAGAAAAATGATTCTTCTTTGCTTCCAGTTGGTTCCACGAGATCTCAAAAATGTCTTTAAAAAAATGCTCCTATCGCTGTCATGCGGGCCAAAATTTTACAGATCTCAAGAATTAAGATAGATCATCAGTAAAGTTCATGATTGAATTATTTTACTTCAGAGTTTCTAACACTCCACAACAGAAAATTGTCCAAATCGATCAATTTCCCTTCGAGAGTTTCGAGGAGTCCCAAGAAGATCGAATAATGCGATTTTAAAATCTGAAAATTCCCCCCCCCCCCAGACCTTTTCGAGGTAGGTCGTTTTTTCAATTAAATATATATATTCGTTAGTACCTCCGACGCCTCGCTCTGAGGCGTCGAGGGCGTCGAGGCGAACGAAACACCGAGGGGCAGCTTTCCGATCGTCAGGACGCGTGCCGGCACACCTGCGCTACCGGGTACAGTGGACACCTGGCATAAGTCCCAACGTAACATTACTTCTCGCCACTCGGTTACCCCAGGGATCGGGGATGAAAGGAGTTCAAGAGACCGAGCGGGCAGAGTCCTGCGGAGAGCCAAGGTTCACGATTAGTCAGATGTGAGTGACTGCGTCGAGCGCGGACACACGCACGCGCACGCATACGTTTCTGATACGCATTATCCCGGGCCTCTTGCATCTTGGGGTCGTTGAAACTTCGGAAACTTGGGTACCGCGGCTATTATACCTACTCCGAATCACATCTGCCACCGAGAATACCCAAACGCGATCGGAGATCACTGGAGTTCGTTCAGGCGTGTGAAATCGAGAAACGCACTTGAGAACAATCGTCGAATCGACTCGCTCTTGAGAGCGCGGCTTTTTGGTTTTATTATTGACTCATGTATTTCAAATGGAATTATTTCGTCGCAGCCGAGGAGCCGTCGAATAGAAATAAAAAATCGATTGGGGATCTTTGAGAGTGATCTAAAAGCAGTTGAAACAGGCTAAATCGTCGTCTGAATCGCTGAACATCTTTTTCGTCGCATTCAGAATCAAAAATTCGTACAAAACTTCGTAAAGTAAAAATGAAAGTCAAAATACGATGATTATTGATAAAATCTGAGTTCTTGGATCTCGGATACAAAAAAAAAAGAAAAAGAATTAAAAAAAATTCTACGTGTGATTTTGAACAGCAAAATTTCGAAAGGTATTTTTGATAGGAGCAAAAATGAAGAAATGACAGGCAAGATTTCGAAATCGTGATAATTCGTGATTTGCACGTCATTTTTGTCATTCATGCTTGCATCCAAAATGTTTTCCAATGTTCGGAATCCGTGGAACTAGGATTGAATATTCGGTCTATCTGGGTCCCTGAAATTTCGTACAAAAAAGGACTGCAAAATCTATTCACCGATCTTAAAAATAAATGTGGCCAAAATTTATTCAACACGATACAACTTGCAATTTAAAAGAAGGAAAAATTGCCCGAATGAATTTTTCATACTGTCAAAGACTGACTTTCACACGATTTTAGGAACAATCATTTTTTTTTTCCTATGATGCACGAAATAAAATCTACTGATGGACCAGATTTCAGATTTTCTGATCTCGAACTGTTCAGTATAAGGAGATCTTTTCAAAATGAACGGATAACTTTTTGATAAACTTATTTTTATTAGAAAATGACGAATACATGTCTGATCCAATTTTGATCGGATCGAGAATTTATCTGCGAATTTCGAAAAAGATCTTCAGCGAACAGTTCGAAACCAGAAAAACTGAAATTGGACCACCGACAGATTTCCTTTCGTGCATCATAAACGAAGAAAAAATTGTTCCTAAAATCAGTGTGAAGATTAAAAAATTATTTTTGAGAATTTAAACCGTTTTGTAACTTCAAGGTTCATGTACCATGTTTCAAGTATGGTTTCAATATGCTTAGGATTACCGAGGATCGGTAAATATGTCAGTCCCGAAACGTTGGCCGTAATTAGAAATTAGCACGGGAAATGAGGGTGTGGGAAAGTTTGACCATAAACATCGAGCTTCCTCC
>JAEUYN010000001.1:0-52626 GCA_018257835.1 Euura lappo | reverse complement strand
TGTTATTCGTGGTACGTGTGCCTTGCTCAAACTGCAACAGCCCGCCTGTATTCGACATCCATACCGCAGATACACACACCTTCACCTGTGGCTCATTACTCTTCTTATCATCGAAAGCTAAGTCTCGACGATCGTTACGAATTTAATTGCCAATTCCATTTGTATTCTTTTTTGTAGTAATAGTAAATTTTGCATGCATAGTAAATTAGGAACTTGCATTATAAAATTGTGATGAACTATTCAATTGGAGAAGTTATGTAATTATAGAATTACATAACAAGAGAATTAGTGTCATTATAAATATCATCTACTGACTGACCGTTGGTAGCATAATTAATATATTTTCACGTTTCATTTGTCATAATTGTGCAACCGTTAATATTGTACAACAGTTGCATATTATCGTTTCATTTTTAAATAATCGTTCAAGAATACACTTTAACTTCCACCAGATTAGAAATATCATTTTAATCTTTATTTCAAATTACCTTTTCTTTCATTTAATTATTCATTTAGCCCTATTTCAATTTGTTTATTCAATACGGGCCTGTATAGGACGTTTGACAACAATAGAATCCTTCGTGTGAATCATTAATACCTGACAGATTCACACATCAAAAATTATTCATCTTACACGGAGGTTAGAATTATATAGTAGCGTTTGTTTTTCATATGGTCACCATACATTATTTTTTCAACTATGTTTACGTCGTCATTGATTATACAATCTGTTGGAAATTGCACATAATCATTCGCATCGTTGAATGTTCCATTCCCTAGGTTTAACAGAAATTTTGAAAATTCTATTTCTTGCGGTAAAACACGCATATTTTTTGTCAATGAAATTATTTGGAAGTGTGTCCACAGTGTACTAAATTTCACAGACAAGTTGACAGTTTCACTTCGCGTACCGCGTATTTCAACCGGAAGCAGTTGTCTGAAATCTCCACCTAAAGGGATAATTTTTCCCCCAAAAGGCACGTCTTTTTCCGTGATGTCGCGTACTAATCTGTCCATGATCTCTAAAGCATATCGCGGTGCCATTGGAGCTTCATCCCAGATAAAATATTGAAACGCTAGTGCGCTTCGACGAAGGGGTTCGTCGGTAAGGAATGTAATGAAGGCTCAGGAGAAGCGGATAATAAGCAGGAAAAGGGGGTTTATTCAGAGGCGTGTGTACAGTATTAGATCTCATAAGAGACTGGTGATCAAAAGATAGAGGCTGGTTGACGTGGCAACCAGCCTTCAGCTCTTTACACCCATGATGTTCTGTAAAAAGAGAAGTGTCGAGGAGGCCTTCATAACACTGCCCCCCCCAATGTAACAAGAGTCGTCCGCGACTCGGACCGAACCCAACGGCTGTTTAACGACGTGTAAAAATTTGGAATGTAGTGTAGTAATAGGAGGAACCCTCCTAAAACGTGTAGGGTGCTCGAAGGAGAGAGTCGCGACTATGGTCGTACGTTCGAAGACTCTCTCCAACTCCACTCAGCATTTGCCTTCGCTCTCGAGGAAAACCATAGAAAGACTCGAGAAAGCGGGCGAGCACCCTTGGGGTGACTCTACGGGTTGACAGAATAAAAAAGTAGGAACATTAATTGACGTCGACATCGCGGCCGTCCGGAGTGACAGCTCCATCTCAGAAGCGGGTCTCGACCGACAACCGAGGCTCCGAAGGAAGGACCGCAAGACTGTCCCCGACCGAAGAGGGGCAGCAAGGGAAAACCGCGGGCCTCCGGAGACGTCAACGACTGGTTTCAGGGTGGGAGTGGTCCAGTGTTGCTGGGGTCGCCAGAACGTCCAGGCAGCAGGTCCGAAGAGGCGCTGGGGCCGCGACGCTAAATTCTAAAGGGGGGCTGAGACTAAACGGGATTAGCACACCGCATACAATTAGTCGGGCCGGCTCGAAATCCAACGCAACCTCAAAAACCGTGTCTTCAACGCAGAAATAAACAAGAGAAGGTCACACCGTAGGGACCGCAGAAACAACCCAAACACCTCACGTCACAACGCAACCGAAATGTCTTTCTACAAAATTCGGACGCTAATCGAAGAGTTTGACTGGTTGGGGGCGAAGGAACTGCCGGCGGGGGACTTCGAGGCCTGGTACGAGGTTCACTGGGCAAATATGAGGTGCGGGGAGGGCCCTTATTACTGGGTGACAGTCGGGACTGCAGGAAAAATTGTCTGCGAGGAATGCTACGACAGCCTGTAAGCCCGCGTCCAACCAGATCATAACCTACACCTAAAACAAACACCTCCTGATCTCGATAGCATTCACGAAGACGCCACCGGGAGCCTAGTCGCCGCGCACCACAACTGGGTCTCGCAAGAGCCGCAGTGTAGCCTTTGTGGCCGAAAGGTCATGAAGGTGGGGCACGACTGTCAGCACTGCGCGAACAGCCTCATCGTGCGGCACCTAATCAGAGGCTACATGGCAGCGCGATTCCAGGCTCTCCACCAAAAGCTGAATCTAGACGTAGAGTTCCTGTAAAATAAAATTCTGAGCCCCAACGTTCTCATTTCACTCCTATTCCTAATAAAAATCGCAATTTGAAGTCAATGTGTCGAATATTGAAGCTAACAGAACCAATAGGGGAAGAAAACTCAGCACGCATGAGTAAAGCGACTCAAAGCTCCGTCAGAGAGGCAGCGGTCGTACTCTCACGACTCTCATAGGCAGCCAGTCGGTCCAAGTGTACCACCTTGGCTTTGGCCCGGCCAGACGGGGAAGACCCGGACCACCGGCGTATCCGATAAACAACATCGTTGATGCGGTTCACCACCACATACGGTCCCTCCCAGCCACTCTGGAGCTTTGGACTCTTCCCCTTCACCCGCCGCGGTTGGAACAACCACACCTTGTCACCGTCACTAAAACGGATATCCCTAGCTCGGATATCATAGCGAGCCTTCATCCGATCAGTCGCTACCTCAATCCGCCCTCGGGCGAAATCGTGGATCTCATCGAGCCGCTGTCGCAACGAGGAGGCGAAAGAGGTTCGGAGGCACGAAGGGACGGGAACGGAACCCCTCTCAAGGTCAGAAGGCAACCGGAGGCTCAGGGCCATCAACATCTCCGCCGGAGTACGACCAGTCGTCTCATGGACGGCAGAACGGTAAGACAGCAGGAACAGAGGGATCCAGTCATCCCAGTCTCGCTGGTTCTGGTGCACAAAGGCGGACAAATACCGGAGAAGGGTCCGATTCATCCTCTCGACCATCCCGTCGGACTGGGGGTGAAGAGGCGTGGTACGCGTCTTCGTCAACCCTAGCAAGGTCATCGTTTCTTGTACGAGGTCAGATTCAAAATTACGACCCTGGTCGGTGTGGAGTTGCAACGGCGAACCGAAACGGCTAACAAACGTAGTGACGAACGCACGCGCGACCGTTTCCGCGCGTTGGTTAGGAAGAGCGACAATCTCGGGCCACTTGGTAAAATAGTCGGCCATTACCAGCGCAAAACAGTTCCCCGACTGCGTTTCTGGCAGGGGCCCCAGGACATCCATGGCCACCCGCTCGAAGGGTGCCCCAACGTTGTAGGTTTGCATCTGGCTCGTCCCCTTGCCGCGAGGACCCTTGCGGGCGACACAAACATCGCAGGTCCGGCACCACTCTTCGACATCGGTACGGCATCGTGCCCAGAAATAACGCTCTCGGATGCGTTCGAGAGTTTTGTTGACGGCGAAATGGCCCCCTGAGGGCGAATCATGGTGTTCAGCGAGCACCTGCGGCACCCTAGCCCGAGGAACCAAAAGCTGCCAACAGATTCGGGTCCCGTCCGGGGATTCCCAGCGGCGATACAACAAGTCATTCCGCAAGAACAGAGAGTCCCATTGGGCCCAGTACACTTTTAGCGGCTGTCCCAAGGAAGAGATCCCTTCCCAGTCCGGACGACTACCAGTCGTCTTCCACCGCCTTAGGTTCCGGAGAGTATCGTCCCGCTCTTGAGCAGCCCTCCAGTCGCCAGGGTCACCCTGAAGGGAGACAGCCCGAACGATGAACGAAGGGAACCTCTGAAGCTCCAACCGGGCACACTGTCGACACTCCCCGACGTCCTCGCAAGGTCTCCTGGACAGAGCATCAGCGTTCCCATGGAGCCTTCCGGGGCGATGCTGTATTTCAAAATCGTAAATCCCGAGTCGTTGAAGCCAACGAGCCACCTGCCCCTCAGGATTCTTAAACGACAAGAGCCACCGCAACGAAGCGTGATCGGTGCGAACCAGAAACCGCCGACCGTACAGATAATGGTGAAAGTGGACCATGGCCTTTACGATAGCTAAAAGTTCCCTACGGGTCACACAATAGTTCCTCTCAGGCTTAGACAAAACCCTACTAAAATACCCGATCACTCTCTCAAGCTTCTCCTGGGTCTGAGACAACACGGCGCCGATCCCCAAAAGCGACGCGTCCGTGTCTAAAACAAACGGGATATCCGAGCGCGGAAAAGCGAGGATGGGGGCCGAGCTCAAACGAACCTTTAGCTCCAGGAAGGCTCCCTCGCACCCCGCGTCCCAGACGAAAGGAATCTTATCGCCAGTAAGGCGATGCAGCGGTTTAGCGATGGACGCAAAACCCTGCACAAACCGTCGGTAATACGTACAGAGGCCGACAAAGCTCTGGACATCGAGCTTGCTTTTCAGCGCAGGCCACTCCCGTATGACTTTAAGCTTCTCCGGGTCAGTCTGGATCCCTTCGGACGAAACGATGTGACCCAAGAACTTGACCTTCTTCTGGAAGAGGTGGCATTTCTTGGGACTCATCTTCAGGCCTGCTTCTCCAAGGCGCCGAAACACCGTGGCCACATTCTCCAATTCCTCATCGAACGACTGCCCAAAGACGATGACGTCATCCAAGTACACCAAGCAAATCTTCCGGGTGAGGCCCTGAAGGGCTGTCTCCATGACTCGTTCAAAGGTGGCTGGGGCGTTGCATAGCCCGAAAGGCATCACCTTGAACTGCCACAGGCCTCCCAGCCCGGTAACAAAAGCCGTTTTCTCCTTATCAGCAGGGGCCATTTCCACCTGCCAGTACCCGCTCTGGAGGTCGATTGTCGAATACCAATGTGCGCCAGCCAGAGCCTCCAGCGTGTCCTCGATCCTGGGCAAGGGGTACGAGTCCTTCTTCGTAATCTTGTTCAGCTCGCGATAATCAATGCAGAACCGCTTGGACCCATCCTTCTTGGGCACGATAACAATAGGCGAGGCCCAGGGGCCGTGCGAGGGTTCGATGACATCGTTGGAGCGCATGTCGGTCACGAGCTTCTCCACCTCTTCCCGGCCATGGAGAGGCAGTCTCCGAGCCCCTTGTTTTATCGGCGACGAGTTCCCTACGTTTATCCGATGTTGGACGATAGTGCAACGACCAATATCCCCGGAGTTTTTTGCAAACGTGTCTGCAAAGCGTCGGAGAAGGTGGGCCAGGCGCTGGACCTGGGGGACTTCCAAGTTGCCGGAAGAGACCTGAAAGAGGGCCAGAAGATGTGGCGGGACCGGAGGCTCGAGTTGCTCGGACGGAGTCTCACTGACGGGCGCGGGAACAAGAGGAGTCTCGCGAGGCAGGGACCCCAATTCCGGGGAAGAGACGGGACTAGGTGTAGACTGTTCTGCACCCTCGCGCCCCAACCCCCGAAGAGCAGGGGAATACACCGCACGGGGATCGAGAGGATCGGAGTGACGCGTGGTCCTCAGAGGTATCGTAAGCTGCCGGGACCGAAGGGTGTTATCCTCGGTCGAGATCACGCACTTGTGGGCGGAGAGAAAGTCGATGCCAAGGATCCCATCATCCTCTATGTCGGCAACGAAGACCTCGTGTGATGACTGAATGCATCCAGCCACGTCAATCCCGACAAAGGACCTGCCCAAGACAGGGGTGGTCTCACCAGTGGCAGTACGCAGAGAAGATCCCGATGCAAGCGTGCTGGAAGAAGGGTTCAAAAGATTCGCCCGGATTACAGTTACCTCGGCGCCAGTGTCGATCACCCAAAGACAACCGACGCCGTTTATGGATCCAAGGGCGTACAGCCCCGACTGACGCAGGCTTCTAACAACGAATTGCGTAAACACAGGGCGCCTCACTACCCCTCCCTCTGGTGATTTTTGGCCCGCAAAACCACCAGAAACTAGTTTTTTGACTCAGCAGGACGACTAGGCCGGGATGAGGGCGCGGAACGCTGAGAGGGGATTCCCGAGGCCGGGCGACTCGGTTCCGACTCTCGCGGGCGCCGATTGCGCCAAGAGGAGCGGTCTTCGACGGGGTTCTGGGCCATGGTCTCAAAACGCCTCCTCAAAGCGAAGCAGTCCTGGACCTCGTGTCCCTGACGTTTACAGTAGGCGCAAAACCGGGAGGATCGACCACTCTCGGCCCGGGCCTCCGGCGGGGTTCGGGAGCGCTGACGCCGACCACCCGATGGTCGGGAGGAAGAAGGAGGCTTTCCACCAAGCTTCGTGGAAGATGATGAGGAGCCAAGCTCCCCGGCAGGAGCCTGGCCCGCCTTAACCTGCCTGACCCGCTGGGAGCCAAGACTCTCCCGGCTCAGCACCTCAATTTCAAGGCCCTTCACCATGGCGTCGCGGAGGGTAACGGGGCCGGCCATGCGCAGCGAGTGCCTCAACACCGGGTCCGCGATGGCGGTTATAAATTTGGCGCACGCAATCTGATCCCGGCTGCGATCGGGACAGTCTGGAAGCGCACCTCGCGCCAACCGCTCCAGATCATGACCTAAAGTGGCGAGGTCCTCGCCCTTGTTCTGCTTCCGGTTATCAAACTGGGTAAAGTAAAGCTTGGTGAGGTGTTCCTCCCCAAACCTCACCCGTAGGGCCGCGCAAATCTTCCCAAAGTCCCGAGCATCGGCATCGGTCAGGGAACCCAACACGCCGGAGGCGACACCCCGAAGGGCAGCAGTCAGGGTCGCCGCTCGTTCGGCCGAATTCCATCCGTTCAACTCTGCCACCATCAAAAATTGTCGCTCATATATGGCCCACGGGGTCGACCCGTCGTACGAACTGGGGCGGAGCACCTGTGAGCCCCGAGAGCCGCCGCTAACAGCCTCAGCGGACAGGGGAAACCGAGACGAGACCGGGGGAACTCCCGGCTGCCGCTCGGGAGGCGACAGACCGAGCGACGCCAGGGGGCGCGCGACCCCCCCAGTGGCGGAAGAAAGGCTACGGAACACCTCTCCAGTGGCCTCTGTTATTATCGACCTCAGCCCTTCGCGATCCAAAGCGAAGGTCTCCTTGTCCGAGGTGGAGGCCCCGAGCCCAGAGGATTCGAGCGCGCGAGCCGGCCGACACGGAAAAGCCTCATTGAGGTCGGGCCCTCGTAAAAATTGGGAGAGGTTATCCCCTCCCGAAACTGTCACCAACCTGGGGTCTCCGGGGGGTACCTGAGAACTGGGTCCAGGGAGGGACGCTGAGGCTGCAATCGGGTGCGAACGAGCTGCCGAGGCCTGGACCTGTTCCAACATCTCGGCTTGTTGGCGGAGGAAATCGCCTCGAAGCTGCTGCCTGAGAACGTCAAGATCCTGTTGTCGCCTCTCCTGCTCGCGCTCGCGTGCTAGGAGACGTTCTTCGCGGAATTGCGCCATCTCTGCCTGCAGTTGCTCATTCAGCTGCCGCTGTCCCAGTTGGTGCTGTTCCTGGAGGACCTTTTGCTGTTGCAGGCCCTGCTCGTTCAGCAATCGGCGAATCTCATCTAATGAGAAGGAAGGGGTTATAGGCAGGGGGTTAATAGGAGTAGCCTCGGTCGTCGCCGAGGCTGGCGCAGGATGCCCTAGATGGACCCGTCCAGGAAAACTCGGCCGTGTTGGTCGTCAAGCGCGCGGGGAAGCGGGGGCTTCAACTATCGCCGGAACGCTTGGAAGAACGGGGGCTCTGGTCTTCTTCGCCACTGGCGGAGGGCCCTCCGGGCGAACGCGTCCGGACAGACGCGGTCGTTTTGGTCGGGAAACACTCGCTGGAGCCTCCGTCTCCTCTTCCGACGTTTCAGTTCCACGTCGTGTGCGCACCATAATCACAGTAGTACAATAAGGCTTTGTGGCTCTAAACTCCCACACGTCGCTAAACGCCCAAAAATCTCGAATCCAATCACAAGCCGACACAATTCCGTTACCGAAACGATCCCGCTTCTGACACCAGTGAAACGCTAGTGCGCTTCGACGAAGGGGTTCGTCGGTAAGGAATGTAATGAAGGCTCAGGAGAAGCGGATAATAAGCAGGAAAAGGGGGTTTATTCAGAGGCGTGTGTACAGTATTAGATCTCATAAGAGACTGGTGATCAAAAGATAGAGGCTGGTTGACGTGGCAACCAGCCTTCAGCTCTTTACACCCATGATGTTCTGTAAAAAGAGAAGTGTCGAGGAGGCCTTCATAACAATATGGTTGCGGTCAGTGTCTCCATCCTGGGGAGTGGGTTCGAACTAATCCAAACAATCCACGGTCTGGAAACATCAAATATCCGCTCCAGGATAGTGTTCCGAAAGATAGAAACACGAAAGAGACAATAGAGCACATGAAGAAAGCGGTTGAATCTAATAAACCTATTTTTGGTGTGAAATGTCCATCGCAATTGATAAATTTATTGCATTATGACATTATCTATGGTTGTGTGGTCGATTCCCTGCACTGCGGATCCGGAATCGCAAAACAATTCGCGACTTTGTGGTTTGGCAATAAGCAAAAGGCTGGCTTACTGTCTCGGAGAACTGTAACGAAAATTGATTCAATTATGAATAGTATCAAAGCGCCACATCAGGTTGGCAGACTCGCTCGTTCACTGTCGGATAAAGAGTTTTGGAAAGCTCGCGAGTGGGAGAACTGGACGTTTTTTTATAGTATGGTGGTTCTTCAAGACGTATTGCCAGCCAATTTGTTGATGCACTGGGCTTTGTTTGTAGAAGCTTTTTACATATTGTCCAAAGGAGAACTGACAATTCGTGAAGCGGATTTTGCAGATGAGATGTTACGCGAATTCGTTGGCAAAACTGAAATTTTGTACGGTCGAACAGCTATGACCTTCAATGTACATTCCCTTGTACACTTAGCGAGAAGTGTTGCAGATTGGGGACCACTGTGGTCTCACAATGCTTACGCGTTTGAGGCCCGGTTGCATAAACGTTGGGTAAATTTACCCCGGGGGTATCGTTCAATTGTTTCATACACATATTTATCACACATGTATCTAACGTATCAATGTGTATTGAACAATTGAACGATACCCCCGGGGTAAATGTTACCCCACGTTTATGCAACCGGGCCTGAATCCGGGAATGGGGATTTGTTGAAAGTGATACACGCAGCTAAGGGTGTACATCACCAAATATGTCGCCGCATTAGCTTGAAATACAGTTTCCTAACTCTGAAAGACCACGTTTATCCATATTCTTCGTTTACTGTGAAGCGATACTGTGATACACTTGGATCAACACTGGCTAAACAAACGTTTCGACCTAATGACATTAGATATTTAGGTTCGGTCTCCCGAGTAAGTGCATTATGGTCATACAGATTAAACCTTGGAGAGCATAGTGTTTCCTATAAGAAAATGATTAAAAACTCGTGCTTGTACATGTCTGCACTGCGGAGCAATCAACGTTCTGACAACTCTTTCGCTCTCTTGGTAGACAATTCACATGTCAAGATGATCAATTTTATCGTGGACTCTACGACTCAACAAGTGTATACAATTGTGCATAAAGTACGTACAACAAACGCTCATAACGGCAAATATGGTGTGTTACAAAAAATGTTAATCACAAGTAACGAAGAATCAGCCATACCAACTACCGATATTGCGAAGATATGTGTGCATATGACAATTAACGAAAATGAATACTTATGTGCTGTACCAAACTTGTACTATTATTAGATAGTAGGGCTGTGCGATCAATCGAAATCGAAATAAAAAATTAATCAATTAATCGAAATTCGTGATCGATCGATTAATTGAGAAGACAATTAATCGGAATCGTTGATTGATCAATGAACCGGAGAAACGAATAAGCGTACAGCGTAGATAGACAAACAACAACGGAGCAGGAAATTACCTGAGTGCTATCGATTTAGGAAAAAATGGTACACATAAGTCGTACAAATCGGCAGTATGTTGAAATGTCATATTATTTTAAGTATTTTTATTATAATGATAACTTGTACAGGGCTGGTTACTAGTCAATTTACTCTTTTTTTTTCAGTGAGGTAACTTTTGTGCCACTTTTTTCCGCAATATTTATTTATTTATTTATTTATTGGTTCTACGGGGTAAGCCCCTTTTGTACATAGAATAACCTAATTTGAAGAAAAAGTACATGCAGAAAGTACAAGAAAAAGACACCGTAAATTATAGCGGATACAGAAATAGAAGCTAAAACATAAAAATAATTGCTCAGACGATATCGTCACCGTGATCATGTATTTTGTAAAGGCAGGACATTTTTCTGTAATAATAGAGCAGGATTCTGACGAGGGGGTATCCACTCGTGAAATAGTTGGGACAGTCATCTCATGAAATACTTATGGAATGCCATGAAAGACCCATGAAATACGTATGAAATGCCTATGAAATGCTTGTGAAATGTGAAATCGTTGGGACACCTCATTTTGAAGTGGTTACCCCCTCGGATTCTGAACACCGATTCTATAATTACCTCAGGTGTAACGTAATTAATATTTTGGTTTTGCGCAAGACTCGAAAAAAAAAATATTGAAAATAGTCCGACAAAAAATCAGACAGCTTTGAAATTCCATTTCGAGAAATCAATCTTATGGATTTCACGATATTTGAATTTTTTCACTGAAACCAAACGAATATGGTTTTTCAATCTTTGCAATTGTTTCCGCACAATTTTTCAAAATATGTTTTCTTGCGTAAGAAATAAACTCTGAAGGTAGTCCAATCTTCCAATTTCTGGTCTTGAACAATTAATTCGACATGCTTATATGAATTACATAACAATGGAAGCAACCAATCATTCTCGACTCTACGGACAAAAGGTCTCAAGCATCATAAAACGACTTTTTGCCGTTTTTTATTATAGCTAATTGCGGAGGGGCGTGTGTACGTATGTAAAAGTAATAAAGTATGTAACGAAACAGTATTTTTTAATCATGTGATAACTCGTTGAGTAATTTTGAATGTCATTGAGAATAAATTGCCAATTTCACTACTTGATGAAACAAAATGAATAAAGGCTGTTCAACAACCACACAATGTCTATTAATTTGTTTTATGTATAATGTACCGGGTGTCTCATTATAATCTTACTATACTCAATACTTAATCGGAACAGTATTTTTCGAGATGAATCAGGTGTGAGATTGAAATGGGACACCCAGTATATCGAATACACATACGTGAAATAATGATGATAATAATAATAATCATGATGCATAATGAATAATAAGAAAAGAATGATGACTATATGTATATGTATTATTTTTATCATTGTTTGTTTCTGTATATTCGTTCATTAATTTCCCCTCGAATTTTGAAACCTTCCGATCTTTAGCTTTATTTCATTTTTTCGTTTATTTTATTCGATAATATTCATGATGTATAAAAGGACGTCGTAAATGACGTCAGGATCAACGACGTATTTTACGACGTCATTTGCTATCCCAAATTCACACCTAGTATCTGACGTCGTTTCACACGTAGGAGCTTGCACGTCATTTCGGACGTCATTTCGGACGTCGAATCGACGTCTCAAATCACGTCGATTCGACGTCCATATTTTCAATAGGGAAAGTTGGTCGTATTTTTGGATCTCTGTCAGTTATACATATATAGTCAATCACAACATCTCTTTCGAGTAAAGATTCTCCTAGCCCCTCGGTGGTCAAATTGGACAAGGCGCCGCAGTACAGATGCGGAGGTCCCGGTTCGAATCCGGGCCGGGGGAATTTTTACTCGAAAGATTTTTAATAAAAAACTGTAAATCAGTTTTTTTCGGCCTTTCTGTGGTCTGAATGCACTCGAATTGAGTGCCGTTCCTCAGTTAGAGGCATAACGAATGAAATTGGTTTGTATAGTCCGATATCATCACCATCATAATGTAAAGAGACGAACGATAGAGTCACACAAACAAATACACTCGACACTGGGACGAGGCAGTGTCTCTAATATACAGAGTGAATTCCTAAAGTGTAAACAGCCCAAAATCCAGTGCGCATGCGCGAACCTGAAAAAATTGAATATCGGTCTGGTCTACCAACCGTCGAAAAAATGATAATTTATACCTGACTTGACAGCTCGCCGTACCTAACCTCAAAGATTTCGACAGCTTGGCGCGACTCGGCCATCGATCGTTCGTAGTTATTTGATTATTGACAATTAGGAACCTGCGTTGGATCTGTCGGAATTGGAAATGTTAAGAAATTTCTACTGTATTACTTGCTGTCATCCTGGAACTTGAATTATTTTACAGGCTTCAATACGCTTGCATTGTTTATTATGAGGCTTTGGGAAAAGTCTTCGTTCAGGTTAATAAACGTACGTTGTGTTCAAAGAAATTAGGATTGCATCAACAATTCGGACAAAACGATGAAACTGGGAGGTTATGAGATCCCCGTTACCTTCAATAGTGGTCTGCACGATCTTGGGATGTGCGTTACTCTTCGACTCTCTAAATAACACACGAGAGGTGCAAGTCATAGATAAGGTGCTAACAAACCTACCGCGACGACAGTCTGCAGATTCGTTTTGATATAATACCTCGGCATCCAGGCTTGATCCTCTTACCATCGAACTGGCTGATTTTCCAGTCTTCGAGCCCTGCTCACAAGTTTCCAGTAAGAGTCTACAAGCAGAAGCGCCGTGGCGATAGTCTGAAAATTATTTAGCGGTGACACCTCAACGTCTAGCCTGATATCGCAATGAATTCGATATCGGGCTGACGGCGAGGCTCATAATCAGTCCTAACAAGTTTCCAGATACAGTCCTCAGCTAGAAGCACCGCGACAACAGAGTGAAGCTTTGTTTTGAGCTAATACCTCGGCGTCCAGCCTGATGTCGCAGCGAATTCGACATCAGGATGACTTTTTTACTCCAAATCAATCCTCCGAACGTGAAACTGGCTGCTTTTCCAGTCTTAGAGCTCCGCTTACAAGTTTCTAGTGACCTTTGCAGTCCAAATCAATCCTCCAAACGTGAAACTGACTGCTTTTTCAGTGAACGAGCCCCGCTTACAAGTTTCTAGTGACCTTTGCAGTCCAAATCAATCCTCCGAACGTGAAACTGACTGCTTTTCCAGTCAACGAGCCCCGCTTACGAGTTTCTAATCATAGTCTACAACTGAAAGCACCGTAGCGATAGTCTGGAAATTATTTTCGAGCTAATACCTCGACGTCCAGCCTGATATCGTAGCAAATTCGACATCGGGCTGACTTTTTTACTCCAAATCAATCCTCCGAACGTGAAATTGACTGCTTTTCCAGTCAACGAGCCCCGCTTACAAGTTTCTAGTGACCTTCGCAGTCCAAATCAATCCTCCGAACGTGAAACTGACTGCTTTTCCAGTCAACGAGCCCCGCTTACAAGTTTCTAATCATAGTCTACAACTGAAAGCGCCGTGGCGATAGTCTGGAAATTATTTTAGAGCTAATACCACGGCATCCAGCCTGATATCGCAGCAAATTCGACATCGGGCTGACTTTTTTACTCCAAATCGAACCACTGACCGTGAAACTGGCTGCTTTTCCAGTCTTCGAGCTCCGCTTAAAAGTTTCTAGTGACCTTTGCAGTCCAAATCAATCCTCCGAACGTGAAACTGGCTACTTTTCCAGTCAACGAGCCACGCTTACAAGTTTCTAATCATAGTCTACAACTGAAAGCGCCGTGGCGATAGTCTCGAGATCATTTGATGTAGAGAAAAACAACTCAACACAGCTAAGTATCAGAAACCCGCTAACCTCAGATTTTGTCGGCCAAATTAACGGTTCAATTATCAATTGACATGACATGACTGAGACTGACAAAACTGATTGAATTGCAAAATATATTTTTTTTTTTAATCGCCTTTTCCAAATCGACTTATCGTCATGCAGTTGATAACATTTTATTATCTCCCAGATATTCCTTAGAGATGCCTGGGATGGGGAAGCGGACAGGTAGGATGGGAACTGTGGACGGGAACTGGGTCGGAGGTGCTTCTGTATATCATCTGTGCCTGCAAAATTCATTTACCACATTAGTAAGTATGAAGATCAATTTAGTTTGGTCAGCTGTTCCGTTATCAGCTGTTCCGTTAGATTCATCACGACGCGTCAATCTCAACAAGGTCTCATCATTGTGGAACTAGACCCGATAATGAATTTATGTTTGGTGGCAAATTTTCACATCACACAAAAATAACGATTTTAATGTGCGTGTCGTTAGTTCACTATCAATTCTGGTGATTCGAATTTTTTTCATGAAGCATTTAGTTTATGTTGACTGGGCTAGCTAGGGTGACACGGACCGAGCATGAGAGTTAAAACCGCTTCTTATTCTTTCGTACTTACTTAGTTATTTTCTTTCAGTGGATGTATTTTTCAAAGTGTCTTTGTCCCCCTTGAACCTGGGTGCAATAGCCCAGTCGATCGTAAAATTCGTCGACAGACGCTTGGATGTCCTGCGGGGTTGCAACTCTGACAGACTTCTACAATGCGGTTCCTGAGGTCGGCCAAATTCGCGAATTGTCTCCTATACAATAGGCTCTTCAGATGTCCCCAAAGAAAATAGTCCAGGGGTGTCAGATCTGGCGAGCGGGCTGGCCAGGCCACCGGACCAAAACGACCAATCCACTGACGTGGAAATTGCTGGTCGAGATAGCGCCGCACTGGCAAAGCAGAGTGTGCAGGTGCACCGTCTTGTTGGAACCATATGGCCTCTCTCTTTTTCCATCAATAATGAAATTATGAATTAAATTGATTTAGGGGAAGGTGGGGCGGAATGGCCAGGTGGGGCTAAACGGCCAACCAAAAAAAAATGACTTACTCGCATTTTTGCATCAAGGGGGACCGTACGAAACGGTATGCAACGTGACTTCGCTGACAGTCATCAAAAATTTTCAGGGTGGGGCTAAACGGCCACCTAAAAAAAAGTGAGGAAACTGCATTTTCACGTCGAGGCGAGTGAGATAACACTATATGCAACGTGGTTTCACTGAAAACGATGCAAAACCGAAACGATGGGGCAAATTGCTTACTGGCATTTCCGTTTAATTGATGAGTAACTAATTTTGTAATTTCTTTTTCGTGCACTAGAATTTACGTGGATTATCCGAATTACTGAAACTCAAATAAAATAATGAAAACCAACTAGGTCAATAAACAACAAAAAAGTATTCTAACATATCAAAAATCAATCGAAACTTCAGAATATTAACATAAACTATAGAGTGGATGAAAGAGAATGAGCGATTTTGCCCCACCGTTTCGGTTTTGCATCGTTTTCAGTGAAACCACGTTGCATATAGTGTTATCTCACTCGCCTCGACGTGAAAATGCAGTTTCCTCACTTTTTTTTAGGTGGCCGTTTAGCCCCACCCTGAAAATTTTTGATGACTGTCAGCGAAGTCACGTTGCATACCGTTTCGTACGGTCCCCCTTGATGCGAAAATGCGAGTAAGTCATTTTTTTTTTGGTTGGCCGTTTAGCCCCACCTGGCCATTCCGCCCCACCTTCCCCTATTCTTCTTTCATAATGTCGACTTAAAAAAATAGTGAACGTAAATCTGAGGTTTTTTACTGTGATTAAAGAGATAAAGCAAGATAGGAGGAGCGCATAATGGGTAAAGGGTACAGGAGAAAAAAAATGGGTAATTTGTTTAACTTCAAACTTTGTGACACCATCCAGGAATGAAGTCGTGGGGCAATTGTAAATGTCGAAGTCAGATTTGTTATCAGAATTGTCAGTTTAAAAAGCGATTAACAGTAGATAGCGAGTGGTCTCATAGCATTCGATGATGACTGTGCGAGAACAAAAATTTGTTTTCATAGCAAAGATGGCTGCAGGTTATCAATCATGGTGATATTTGATGGATGAAATATTGGGGCTGGGCACTTTAACTTCAAAAGGTTTGTATAGTACCTAAAGTTACATTTCTCAACCCGCAGTCGATCGTACCCTATTAAAATTTGAAACTGCACACATCGATATTACGATTGAAAATATCTATTGGGTACTGTCTTCGTAGCGTTTAATTGATCGCAGTATGTAAAAATCTGGTTTCTGATTTTATTTTGTTTATTGTCCTCTTTATTGGGCCGCTCTCAAAGGACAGAATTTCAAAATTTCATCGAGTCTTCAGGTGCGACTCCATAAAGAGAATGTCACCAACAAGCTACAGATCGTTTACCCCTTCTGCTTGAATCATAGATGAACTAGATTTTAGATACTTCAAATAACGCGGGTACTCTAGTTGGACAGTGTCCATTAGACCAAACCCAATTAGCGGACAAGACTAACCCGCCACCCATTGGTTTTCAACTAATAAAAGCATTCATACCATAGTGAAAAATTGAGACACACTTTAGACACAACCACAAGTTCACTTCTCAATAGATAGCGATAAGAGTGTGTAATATGAGAATTAATTACGTTGGGTTCCAGCTGTCTGATCCTCGGAACCACCTCTTGCTGCAGGATTCGGAGATACTGCTCCCACCTCAGGTTTCCTTCAATGAAAACTGGACCAAGAAGGACGTTTCCATAGAAGCCGCACCAGACATTGACCTTTTGTGGGTACTGTGTGCGAGTATCGAGAGATCGGTACGGATTGTTGAAGGACCACATTCTCAAATTCTGGCGGTTCGGAGTACCGCACAACTGGACAGTACTCTCGTCCGTGAACAATATCCGCCGACCCAATCCTCCGTCCTGATTGATGAGTGCTGTCATCTGTTCGCAGAAGTCCAGCCGGTTATACGAATCTGCTTCTAGTAGCTGATGTTGTAGGTGGTACTTGTACGACTTATATTTTTGTTTGTGTTTTAGGAAGTGGTGGACCGTCGACTGGGCCAAGTCCAGCTCTCGGGCAGCCGTTCTGGTACTGATCTCATCATTCTCTATGCACATTAGCAATATCTCAAGCTGTTGCTGTTCGCTCAGTTGACGGGTTGGGCGAGGGTGTTTCACACCCTGCGCGTTCACAGCTCCGGTGTGCTCAAGAGTCCTGATTGCCTTCAAAATAGTCGCAGTCGATGGAATCGGCCGATTGGGGAATTCAGCTGCGAAATGGTTTCTGATATCCCGATATGTTTCGCCTGACCAACGCAGATGCGACCAATAGAGTTTTTCTGCAACCGTGTATTCGAAGTGCATGGTGCAACGGAAAACTCGAATAACAGTCAATGCAAAAACACCATTACCCGGAAAACCGTCGGGAAATGAATGCGCGGGGTTAACAACAATATTAATCAAACGAGAACGAGAAACATTAACGAAATGAGCAGCACAATAACGAAAATTATAAACAATAGATACATAACAAGAAGGCAAACTATTAACGAAATGAACAGAACAAAATAAACGTACAACACAACACAATTATACAACAATGATCTTCGAATATTTCTATAAGAAGCACACGACTATAATCAGAACTTGGCAGAGAAGCGAATTCAAGAACAAGCCACTAATCTGCTACTCAACAATGTACAGATAGCTTCTCGCATATTTGTTTATAATATTCTCAGGCTACTGTTTGTTGTCAAGGCGACGTCTCCACTCGCGAAATGGCTCGAATGTACGATCCGGCTCATTTAAACAATTGAAAATCTCGAGCACTCGAACTTCATCTCTGTTTCTTTGAATTCAGTAGATAATATTATCTTTTGAAGGGTAAAAATTGATTAAGCATTTAGTTAACTTGTGATGTGTGCCTCGTTCATTTTATTTTATTATGATTTGTTGTGAATTTTAATGTGTGCCTGTTTTATTTTATTATTATAATTTTTGAAAAATTATAAAATAATACAAATAAATTAATTATGTGACGTTGCATTCCGCAATCGTCACAGGTTTTGTTAACATCCTGAGATTTGGGCGACAGATAACTCCGGGGAGAAGCAGCCAACAGATCATTAGGTTAAGTATCGTAATAATAGGCCTCTTTTCTTTCGTTTCTCGATGTCTTTCTTTACTACGAACTATGTAACGCGTAACGACGCGCAACGCCTCGAGATCATCCGCCGATGGACAAGGAGCCACCGACGACTCGAGAGCACGGGACACGAGAGCGAGAGAGAGAGAGAGAGGACTATCGGACTGGGTTATACCGGCTAAACATCACCTGAGCCAAGATCCCGTGACGCGCAACCCCGCGCTGCACCAGGAGGTGCCAAGGGCTAGCGTCAACCAAAGGGAATTACTGCCGATTTTCGATTATGGATGCCGACGTAGAGGTCGAACAGGGTCATACACGATGTATCACCTCCCGCTACGCCGACTAATCAACCTGGGGTTGAACCACCAGCCGTCTACGAATTCTGGATGCCTAGGAGACGGTCGAATAGGGCTGTGCGAAAACACAAAAGTAACACACTATAGCCTCCCGTCCCGACGACTTATCAGCCAGGTGCTGAACCAGACAACTACCGCCGACTATCCCGACATCGTTACCGCCACCGAGGGCCGCGGCCACGGCTCCGGAGCAGCGTTCCTGGAGATAGCTGCAGGCTTGTGCTGCAGGTTCCGAGTGACCTTCCACAAGTAATAACGTGGGTTTGGATGAGATTCCACCTTGAATCGCCAAACGCCACCTAAAACCTTGGTTAGGCTGACTCCTAGTGAATCAACGACCAAGGACTGTGCTTCTACCGGGCGATGTACGGGTAGTACAATGACGAGCAATCGAAGAGTCCGCAGTACGCTGAAAGGGTAGTCCAGAGCCGGCATTACGACACTTAACGAAGATAGAGCATCGAGTATTCCCGAAATTCGTATGAGGGGTCACCTGACCCAAATTGACCAATCCTGCGATCAAGACGTCCGTCACGACGGCCTCACTGATCCTTCTCGCTTCGCACCTATGACGCACCTATTTGAGCGTGACACGCACGGCGCCGAGCCTTCTTCTGCGTTCATCTGTCGCCTAGACAAGAAATCATTAAGACTGTGCTCCCGATTATCGATCCCGAACTACCGATCTGTGATACCGAGTCGCCTATTTTTAAGTGTCTGCGTTGTAGAGTCAGTTTGTGTATTATTCTGCTGTATTAAGGTAAGGTCTTCTTTTCTATTGTAAGGCCGAGAACTAGCTCCGAATCTCGAGATTATTGTGTCTTATTTGGTTGTTTGCGGCTCACGAGCCTTTGGGCTGTGTTCCGATACTATTTTGATCTCTATTTTTGTCTGTATTAATTTCTTATTTCCGATTCCCGAGCTGGTTCAAGACTGATTGGGTTTTGGATACTTTCTCTGCGATTTCTGTATTTTCCTGATAATTTCTGTCATTTTCTCTATTAATTACCGATAAATTCTCATTTTCTGCATTTATTGCGCATGAATAACTTTTACTAGGTTTTGGATTACACGGTGTTAATTGCTTATATTATCTGCTATTTATTTGCCTGATCTATTGAATATTTTTGCTATTTTTCTGCTTTTGTCTTTTTTTAATTTCTGATTAATTATGCGATCTGTTGTGCGAATTCTCCCGGAGTAGCGAACGTAGTTGGTAGCGTAGTCTGTAAGTTAGATAATAGTTCTTTTCTTTATTCTTGGGTCTAATTTTCATTTAGTCTTGCCGCTATTGTATTAATTCGAACATCTGTATTTTCCCGTTATTATTAGAGTCTTTTTCCCGGTAGATTCAGCGGAATCTACCCGGTCTTTAATAATCATTCCCGCTTGGGAAGTTCATAATTTATAAAAGTTGTATTATATCGAATCTGAACACGCCTACTCTGTTATATGCTTTGTTAACTGGTTGATCGGCTCTTCTATCCCGACTTCCTAGAGAATTGACTAATTATTTGATTCCGAACATAACTTTCTGAACTGAACTTGTTTAATAACGCTTGCTATCGAAATAATATATGGGATAAGACCCACTGAAGGATATTACTTTGTTTAATTGTTTAATTTGGCAAACCCATCCCCTCTACCGTATTATTACTACTTTATTCTGTGTTAGCCGAGCTCACCCGTCGTAAATCTCTGATTCTCTTTAATTATTGTCTGTTATATTGTGTTTTATTTTCTGATTGACATCCTGGGATGTCTGGCGCCCAAATTCCGGTTTTAGTATAATAATTTATTCTTCTGAGCATAGTTTGTGGTAATCAGAGATTACGCCGTAGGGTAACACGAGAAGTCACCCTCACTTCCTTCCATTTCGGTGGAAAACGTTGTTACAATTAATAAATAAAAAAATTAATTTGTTGAGAATTAATTGTCTCGTACGTATTAATAATGAAGAGATTATTCCCGTGAACTGTTGAAATAAAGAATACTGAATAAATAAAAATGAATAAAAATAATTGTGTGTTTTGTCAGCCCGATGTCGAATTCGCTGCGATATCAGGCTGGACGTCGAGGTATTAGCTCTAAAATAATTTCCAGACTATCGCCACGGCGCTTTCAGTTGTAGACTATGATTAGAAACTTGTAAGCGGGGCTCGTTCACTGGAAAAGCAGTAAGTTTCACGTTTGGAGGATTGATTTGGACTGCAAAGGTCACTAGAAACTTGTAAGCGGAGCTCTAAGACTGGAAAAGCAGCCAGTTTCACGTTCGGAGGATTGATTTGGAGTAAAAAAGTCATCCTGATGTCGAATTCGCTGCGACATCAGGCTGGACGCCGAGGTATTAGCTCAAAACAAAGCTTCACTCTGTTGTCGCGGTGCTTCTAGCTGAGGACTGTATCTGGAAACTTGTTAGGACTGATTATGAGCCTCGCCGTCAGCCCGATATCGAATTCATTGCGATATCAGGCTAGACGTTGAGGTGTCACCGCTAAATAATTTTCAGACTATCGCCACGGCGCTTCTGCTTGTAGACTCTTACTGGAAACTTGTGAGCAGGGCTCGAAGACTGGAAAATCAGCCAGTTCGATGGTAAGAGGATCAAGCCTGGATGCCGAGGTATTATATCAAAACGAATCTGCAGACTGTCGTCGCGGTAGGTTTGTTAGCACCTTATCTATGACTTGCACCTCTCGTGTGTTATTTAGAGAGTCGAAGAGTAACGCACATCCCAAGATCGTGCAGACCACTATTGAAGGTAACGGGGATCTCATAACCTCCCAGTTTCATCGTTTTGTCCAAATTGTTGATGCAATCCTAATTTCTTTGAACACAACGTACGTTTATTAACCTGAACGAAGACTTTTCCCAAAGCCTCATAATAAACAATGCAAGCGTATTGAAGCCTGTAAAATAATTCAAGTTCCAGGATGACAGCAAGTAATCCCTACTGAAAAAGATATTGTAAAATATTACATGAAAAAGTACGTGATGAATTTCATAAGGTTATGACTGAATTCATGATATGAATTATTATGTGAATTAAGAACGTTGTGGATTATTATGTACTTTATTACATGATTTTTGTTCTGACCATCATGTTGTACAAATGGGGTAGTCCAAATGAACGTGAACAGAGTTTGACCCCGACCCTCACCGAATTGGTCGCCAATTTTTTTCCGTATTCTAATCTACAACAGGTACACTTGCCGATTTTTCTTAGATATTTTAGACTCATCGTTCGTTCACGGCGATTTTTCAGAGTTTTTGCATTAACCTAATGTAACTCTGAAATCTTACATTTTATCGCAAAGTCATAAAGGAGAAAAAGTTTAGTTGTCTTTTGATCTTTACAAAAATGTTTTTTCACGAATTTTCAGAGCAAACTAAATCGTTGATTTCGATGAAAAAAGCACAAAAATTGAGTTATCTCGGAAAACCCGTTTTCAAAAATTTTGAAATTTTTGGTAATTTTTCTTTGGTGAAAAACACACCACTTTTGTATGAAACATATTTTGGGCACGGCCTTCGTTCGGGAGCTACGCCTTGTTTTATGTGATAATATCAGTAAAGTACGTGAATAAATTTTTTTTTTAATTTTCCGTATAAATTACTTTAGGCGGATTCGACCCCAAATTGTGTGTTCCATACCTAAAATCAAAATCACTTTATTCGTCATCAACTTCGACACACGATTGAGTGTTTACAAACTCAATGTTCCAAGAGTCAAAACACTTTAGTATCCTGAAATCTCTATAATAATTTGTTTCATTCGTTTTCTGATTAGCCCAAGATCAGTGGTCTTACAGTGATTACTTATGACGTTCAGTAATCGTGGTTAGTGTCGACTTTACGGTAGGGAATCAATTTAAATTCTTTTATCCGATAGAATTTCAGCTTTGGCACGTAGATGAAACCCGTGACAGTTGGATTTGCATGTGTACTTCACTTTCTTTTTCTTTACACATGCATGCAGCAAAATCCTCGTTTGCCCACCGCTTACAGACGCCCAAAATGGCCGATTGCCGCACTGTGCACGGGGCGATGCGCAAAATCCCTTCACCGGTGGGCAAAGTACTTTGCCCACAGGTGAAAGGATACCGCGCATCGCCCCCGTGCACAGTGCTGCAATCCGCCATTCCGGACGTCCGTAAACGGTGGGCAAGATCTCGGATCTTGCATTACATTCATAAAGAAAAACAGTGTTCGATACGCGAGGCCAAACTCGCTTCTTGCGCACTACTCGTCTGAAGATCGCACGAAGCCTCGGCTCCGCCTCGGTTTGTGCCTTCAGACTCGCAGTGCGCAAAACGCTTGTTTGGCCTCTTGTATCGAAATATACTATTCTTACACCGATCGCAAAATGCCACTTTTCATACCTCTTGAGCGGGCGCAAAACAGATCTTTTCGGCCCTCGGGCGCAAAGTGCTGTTTTGCGCCCGCGCACTCGGTCTGAAAAGAGGCATTTCTGCAGACCAGGTGTTGAGAAAAAAATCGTGTGCATCACGGGCGCAACTCTATTTTGGCGAGTGTGATTGCAGTACACTCGAAAAATAGTACTTTGTACCCTTGATACACAATGTACTATTTCAATTATGATTTTCAATGTTCTATTTTATGTTCAAGAAAATTTTTGACCACATTCAAAACTCACGGTTTGACCTCGAGTGATTTATACGAAATATTGAACAAAAATTGATTTACATACTTTACTGATATTATCACATAAAACAAGGCGTAGCTCCCGATTGAAGGCCGTGCCCAAAATATGTTTCATACAAAAGTTGTGTGTTTTTGACCAAAGAAAATTGACGAAAAATTAAAAAATTTTTTAAAACGGGTTTTACGAGATAACTCAATTTTTGATCGTTTTTCGTCCAAATCGACGATTTAGCATGCACTGAAAATTCGTGAAAAAATATTTTTGTGAAGATCAAAAGAAAACTAAACTTTTTTTTCTCTGTGAATTTGCGATAAAATGTAAGACTTCAGAGTTGCGTTAGATTGATGGAAAAACTTGAAAAAATCGCCGCGACCGAGCCATGGGTCAAAAAAATCTAAGAAAAATCGGAAAGCGTACCTTTTATGGAGTAGAATATGGAAAAAAATCGGCGACCAATTCGGTGAGGGTCGGGGTCAAACTCTGTTCACTTTCATTTGGACTACCCCAAATACACGTAATTTATTATCTGACTTATTATGTGATGTTCAATGTGTAGTTCAATAGTTTCAGCCTCACGAGTTCCAACTTCTCCGAATAAACTGGAAATCACTCACAATCATATCAAAGCTCATGAACCTAAAACTTGTATCATCTACTGAAGAGTGCCGTAGCGCAGACAGTAGCGTCACTGCTTGCAGATCCGAGAGACGGAGGTTCGATCCCGTCTCAGGAACCCAATTTTTTTTTCATTTTCCGTCATAAAATCTGATCATATGTAAAACATCCTACGATAAATTGGGTAATAAATTATGTATATTTGTACACCATAATGGTTAGAACAAAAACCACGTGATAAAGTACATAATAATTCGTATCATGAATTCGGTCATAACTTCATAAAATTTATCATGTAATTCATTATGTACTTTTTCACATAATATTTTACAGGCTCTTTTTCAGTAGGGATACAGTAGAAATTTCTTAACATTTCCAATTCCGACAGATCCAACGCAGGTTCCTAATTGTCAATAATCAAATAACTACGAATTATGATCGATGGCCGAGTCGCGCCAAGCTGTCGAAATCTTTGAGGTTAGGTACGGCGAGCTGTCAAGTCAGGTATAAATTATCATTTTTTCGACGGTTGGTAGACCAGACCGATATTCAATTTTTTCAGGTTCGCGCATGCGCACTGGATTTTGGGCTGTTTACACTTTAGGAATTCACTCTGTATATAGTCAATCACAACATCTCTTTCGAGTGAAGATTCTCCTAGCCCCTCGGTGGTCAAATTGGACAAGGCGCCGCAGTACAGATGCGGAGGTCCCGGTTCGAATCCGGGCCGGGGGAATTTTTACTCGAAAGATTTTTAATAAAAAACTATAAATCAGTTTTTTTCGGCCTTTGTGTGGTCTGAATGCACTCGAATTGCGTGCCGTTCCTCAGTTAGAGGCATAACGAATGAAATTGGTTCGTATAGTCCGATATCATCACCATCATAATGTAAAGAGACGAACGATAGAGTCACACAAACAAATACACTCGACACTGGGACGAGGATTTTTATTCAGCGAGCCTAAAAACCCTCAAGTACAGACTTTCACCCGAATTGAACAGGGTTTTGAAGAAAATTTTTACCGTTCTCGATACGCCATTTTGTTTTTGGAAATTCCGATTTCGGATTTGTGTATTTGTGTATTCAGCGACCTCAAAAACCCTCGAGTACAGACTTTCACTCGAATCGAACAGGGTTTTGAAGAAATTTTTCACCGTTCTCGATACGCCATTTTGTTTTTGGAAATTCTGACTTTGGATTTTTATTCAGCGAGCCTAAAAACCCTCAAGTACTTTCACCCGAATTGAACAGGGTTTTGAAGAAATTTTTCACCGTTCTCGATACGCCATTTTGTTTTTGGAAATTCTGATTTCGGATTTGTATTCAGCGACCACAAGAACCCCCGAGTACAGACTTTCACCCGAATTGAACTCGCTCAGGCTGGCGCTGCCCGGCAAGCCCCATTGAAATGCAACGGCCCTGTGTCGCTGGCTTATCTGTGCCAGGATTGGCGGACTTTAATTGACTCTAACTCGTTAACCGTTGTTTTAAAAAAAATTTTGCAAGAACAAGTTTCGTCTTAGAATAAGCCAAGGAATCCGCCAGTGAACTCGAAATATGAAACTACCGGAACACCCTGTATACAGAGTGAATTCCTAAAGTGTAAACAGCCCAAGACCTAGCGCGCATGCGCTTATCTGAAAAAATTGAAAATTTGTCTGGGATACCCAATCGACGGTTATAGTAGGAGAGCCGACGACAAAAAACCGAGTAGAATTTTCTCCCAGATGAAATACATATAATCGGTCACGTCATACATGGGGGAACACGAAATGGCCCTGCTGCCATGTCTGGGACTTGCCAAGGCCCAAAAAAAAAAAAAAAAAAAAAAAAAAAAACGGTTTTGGGTATTTGATTTCTCCCGAATTTTTTTTGTTCCTCGAGGCAGGGGAGGGGTAGGGCTATACGAAAAGTCAGTGCTGCCAGCCCCCCTGATAGGCCGTATCAGTGGCAGCAGCGAGATAAGCGACGCCTCGCGACCAGGTATCAGGTATTTCATTTCTCCCACAAAAATCAAAGCGCATCTGCAAGATCATCAAATTCTGCGCAAGAAAAACCACTGCTGCCTTTTCCAAACAGTGGCGAACACGGCTGCTGCCGCGTTTGAAAGTCGCCCTCCTAGTCCAGTCATTATGCACTTTTGACTTTGCAAAAATCAAGTCTCAAGGTTTTCTTTTCGTCTCACGCCCTCGGAGGGATCAGTCTTCGTTTAAATCCAGAATGAAGACCAAATCCAGCGATTGCGTAGGTCCAAAATTTTTTATTTTTTTTTGAAAAAAATGGTTTTTATCAACTAACTTGGCCATTTCAAAATTTGGTGCAAAAATCGTTGGAACAAAAGTTGTAGGAAATTCAATTTTCTACAAGTTTGGTTCCCACAGTTTTTCTTCCAAGATTTATCATTTTCAAAATAAACCCGAAAAAAAACGGCCAATTCGAAATATTGCATTATCTCGTTTATTTTCGAATTTACGGCATAAATGAATATAGTCAAACTTGAAGAAAATCAAATTTCCTACAACTTTGGTCTCTACGATTTTTCTTCTACGACCGATATTTTTCTTGCTAGTGACAAATAATGCGTTGAAATAACGTGTCAATGGCTCGTGAACTGAAGTAACGAGGGATGAATGCAATAACGTAGTAGAAAGTAAGATGGAATGTCATTTGAAATTTGGATGAGGGCAATACTGAGAGAAGATTGATTAATCAAATATTTTGGTCATAAAAATTTTCTTTTATTTCGATGATCATACGTAATTCTTATTCTTAGAATCATCTTCTTCTTCTTATCAACTATTCTACTAGTACTATTCTACTAGTACTACTAGTAGAATTCTACTAGTACTACTAGTAGAATAGTTGATAAGTGATAAGTTGATAAGAATAATTGAGTACTACTAGTAGAATAGTTGATAAGAAGAAGAAGATGATTCTAAGAATAAGAATTACGTATGATCATCGAAATAAAAGAAAATTTTTATGACCAAAATATTTGATTAATCAATCTTCTCTCAGTATTGCCCTCATCCAAATTTCAAATGACATTCCATCTTACTTTCTACTACGTTATTGCATTCATCCCTCGTTACTTCAGTTCACGAGCCATTGACACGTTATTTCAACGCATTATTTGTCACTAGCAAGAAAAATATCGGTCGTAGAAGAAAAATCGTAGAGACCAAAGTTGTAGGAAATTTGATTTTCTTCAAGTTTGACTATATTCATTTATGCCGTAAATTCGAAAATAAACGAGATAATGCAATATTTCGAATTGGCCGTTTTTTTTTCGGGTTTATTTTGAAAATGATAAATCTTGGAAGAAAAACTGTGGGAACCAAACTTGTAGAAAATTGAATTTCCTGCAACTTTTGTTCCAACGATTTTTGCACCAAATTTTGAAATGGCCAAGTTAGTTGATAAAAACCATTTTTTTCAAAAAAAAAAAAAAAAAATTTTGGACCTACGCAATCGCTGGATTTGGTCTTCATTCTGGATTTAAACGAAGACTGATCCCTCCGAGGGCGTGAGACGAAAAGAAAACCTTGAGACTTGATTTTTGCAAAGTCAAAAGTGCATAATGACTGGACTAGGAGGGCGACTTTCAAACGCGGCAGCAGCCGTGTTCGCCACTGTTTGGAAAAGGCAGCAGTGGTTTTTCTTGCGCAGAATTTGATGATCTTTCAGATGCGCTTTGATTTTTGTGGGAGAAATGAAATACCTGATACCTGGTCGCGAGGCGTCGCTTATCTCGCTGCTGCCACTGATACGGCCTATCAGGGGGGCTGGCAGCACTGACTTTTCGTATAGCCCTACCCCTCCCCTGCCTCGAGGAACAAAAAAAATTCGGGAGAAATCAAATACCCAAAACCGTTTTTTTTTTTTTTTTTGGATTTTTTTTTTTGGGCCTTGGCAAGTCCCAGACATGGCAGCAGGGCCATTTCGTGTTCCCCCATGTATGACGTGACCGATTATATGTGTTTCATCTGGGAGAAAATTCTACTCGGTTTTTTGTCGTCGGCTCTTAGACTATTACTATCTCAGCCGACATTCAATTTTTTCAGGTAAGCGCATGCGCACTAGGTTTGGGCTGTTTACACTTTAGGAATTCACTCTGTATATCTCCTGACAGTGCACGACAGTGGTGCTCAATCGCTTTTATCAACGCTTTTTTTGTGTGACATTTTTCGTGACATTTGCTATCTAGAATATATAAATATATATATTATAACGTTTCTCTCTCTGCCCCACGTTGGGCCACAAATATAACGTTAATCCTCACTTTGATCCTTTCATAGTGTGTCCCAATCACTCAGATTAAACTGATATTACACGAGTTTTATCACCATCACCGGAGATCTTACCATTTATAGCTATTTATGAGAATTTTAGTTGGATAGCACTCGTTCTGATATAAACTGATAGTTTTCCTTGAGTATGAGACTCATCAGGGCTTCTAAAAGGACAACTAGATCGAAATAAATCACCTAAGCTCAGGAAATTTGTGCAATGCGATACTTTCGTATGGCAAAGGAAGGATTTCTCTACCTGTTCTACTCGAGAGGACTCAGAATCGATGTACTACGTTCGTTTAGTCCCGTTTCCGAAGTCCAGGGGGTTTATACTAGTAGCAATCTATCTGAGGACTAACCAATTGAGATAGGATGTTGTAGGATTGGAGAAATCGTCTGAGGATGTGTGTTGTGTGATGTTGTGTGTGCAGGTGTTGAAATAATTAGGTTAAAACAGATTTAATATTGATAGTGAAGATTTGTATGAACTTGAACTGGATATTCTGGCAATATTTTTGATAGTTTGTTTATTACTGTCTCTTTGAAGCTTTGTTTAATAATAATTAAACGATATGTATACTTTTAAAGACGGTAGTCTGAAATGGAATGCCAACAAAATTTTTCTAAGTCAGTTAATCTTGAAAAATAAAATTTTGTTAGTCGAAAATTAATTATAAATTAGATTACTGCAGTAAGGCTCTGCAGCAACGTACCAATTCGTCCGGGAGGACTGACCGAAGTGAAGCTCCATGTTCCTTGATTTACCTCGTTACCTCGGTTTTGGAACTATATTTCGCGTGGCGTAGACACATTCCTTCAAATTTTATGAGAGGGGACTGACCCACGAACTCCTCAGTTTTTTTACTGTGCGTGCTTGAATACTATTTACGACAATTCAATTCATTTTCATATGTGTTAATCTCCGTTTATTGTGTAAGTAATTATCTGTGAAATATGTACAAGTGTGTTCGTCTTTCTGACAGGAACTTATTCTTAAATTTTATAATATTCTTATTGGTGAATTTACGTGTAATTGTTAAACAATATTAAGAGTGTAGTGTGTTGTTGTCAAAGTGACGGTGAAGTTACTTGCGTTTGATACGTTAAATTGAGTGTGTATGTGTTTTGTTTCTATTGTATGTTGAAATGGGATTTTAGCAAAGTGTCATGTGGTTTCCTGAGTTTAAATTTGAAATACTATTGTCTCTATTTTCTTGAATGCTTATAAATTAATAATTAGATGATTTTTCAAATTGTTGAATACGTTACAATATATATATGGGGCATTCCACGTCAAACCGACCCCTCATGAGCGTGACCCTCTGGGATTTCGATGCCCAACGGATTTTTTGGTTCGTTTTGGTCAAAAATGATGCCTCTAATGTTTCAAAAATTTTCCGACATTTTTGAAGGTCGTATGGTGACCTCAAATATCATCATCAAGATGGACATTTTTGAAATCGCTGATTCTTTTTTCTAGAATCAGGGACTCGAAAACACATCGTTTGGTCATAGTCCGATCATGGGATGAAAATGCTAACATTTTTTTTTTCAATTTTTGATTTTGCACTAAAATATCAAAAAAATTCTAATCATGGTTTTTTGTAGTAAAAAATAAACCAAAAAGAAACTTTGTCTTGGTAAAATTTGATTTTCTTGTTGGTTGAAGAGTAAAACGCCAAAAACGATGGTTGATTGCCGTTTTTTTTTTCGAATCAAGCATCGTTTTTGGCGTTTTACTCTTCAACCAACAAGAAAATCAAATTTCACCAAGACAAAGTTTCTTTTTGTTTTATTTTTTACTACAAAAAACCATGATTAGAATTTTTTTGATATTTTAGTGCAAAATCAAAAATTGAAAAAAAAAATGTTAGCATTTTCATCCCATGATCGGACTATGACCAAACGATGTGTTTTCGAGTCCCTGATTCTAGAAAAAAGAATCAGCGATTTCAAAAATGTCCATCTTGATGATGATATTTGAGGTCACCATACGACCTTCAAAAATGTCGGAAAATTTTTGAAAAATTAGAGGCATCATTTTTGACCAAAACGAACCAAAAAATCCATTGGGCATCGAAATCCCAGGGGGTCACGCTCATGAGGGGTCGGTTTGACGTGGAATGCCCCATATATATCGCTCTATATTATATAAAGATATCGCCGCCACCGCCGCCGCCGCCGCCGTGTCAAGATCCCCCCGCCTCCCCTCGCCACCCCCGCCTCCCCGCCTCCCCTCTCCCCTCACCCCTTCACCCTTTGAAGGTCGAAGGTCGGTTACCCAGAGTCCCCCTCCCTCCCCTCCCCTCCCCCTCCCTCCCCTCCCCTTCCCCCCTCCCCGCCCTCCCTAACCTAACCTAACCTAACCTAACCCAACCTAATCCCCCAGAGATTACCCAGAATCCCCCACGAACACCCGAAGTCTTCCGGAAAGACCCGAAGTCTTCAATACCCGAAGTCTTCCGGAAATACCCGAAGTCTTCCGGAAAGATCCGAAGTCTTCCGGAAATACCCGAGGTCTTCCGGAAAGACCCGAAGTCTTCCGGAAAGACCCGAAGTCTTCCGGAAAGACCCGAAGTCGTCCGGAAAGACCCGAAGTCTTCCGGAAAGAACCGAACCGAAATCGTCATAACAGGTCATGTCAGGACGTGTCAGGTCATGACAGGTCATGTCAGGACATGTCAGGTAATAACAGGACATGTCAGGTCACAACAAGTCATGTCAGGACAGGACTGTTAAAAACGGTAAAAAACCACTCACAATTAGTATATGAATCATGGGATCCCAATCTTTCAGTAATCCGTGCAGAAACCTCATGTCAGGCGTAACAGGTCATGTCGGGCCATGTCAGGTCATAACAGGTCATGTCAGGACATGTCAAGTCATGATACAGAAAACTGTTAAAAACTGTAAAAAAAAACCACTCACACTTAGTATATGAATCATGGGATCCCAATCTCCCAGTAATCCGTGCAGAAACCTTTCGCGCGAAACCACTATAACCGAGATCACACTTTTTCATTCCATACAGAATTTTCCATTTCTTCTTTTTGACTTTTTTCACCATGTACAAAATATTACTGAATACAACCCGAATCGGGGGGTTGGCGCGCGAAGCGCGCAGGGGGGCGAAGCCCCCCTAGTATATATATATATATATATATATATATATAATTTTAATTTACTAATTTTGTTTCATTATTATTATTAATTTATAATCTAGAACCAGTACCCCGAAAACGGAAGCAATTTCAATGCTCATTTCAGTCATTGCAGAGTGGACTACTGTTGATACTCAGCTGCAGACGGTGAATAACAATTCTTGTGTACATTTTAAGGACAGACTGGTTTTTTTAAACATTTTTTGGCGTTATAAAACTTTGCCCTGATATTTTCCAGTATAATTTTTGTATGTATGTATAATTTTTCAATCTTGATAATAATTCTATATGTTTCAGGTAGGGCTGGTAATCTCGGTCGACTTTTTTGAAAAACCGACAAGTCGACTGAGATCGATTTTCGGTTATCGGTTGCAAAGTCGAAGACCGTCGCGCCGAAATCGGTTTTACCGAAAAGTCGAATAGTTTGATTTCCGGTTTTTCGGAATTTCGGTTTTCGAAATTTCGGTTATTGTTAGTTTTTCCAATGTATGACTTAATGGACGGTATCCGTTTCTTCACCCCTGTTCGCACGGCCCGGTTCTCTCCGTTGTGACCACTGACCTCGGACTCTCGATGTTTACGTAACGCTCACACTGTTTTCATACGCATTTCGAAACATCAAAATGAAACTACTGATTTCCTGAGCTTATTTGTCAGTCGATCGTCGAGTCTCAGTGAGCATCAAACATTTAATATGCCAAGTGCAGTGTGGGAATCTTTTGAAAAAACTAATGATGGGGCAGAAGTGGTGTGTGTATTGTGCGATAAACATTTGAAATATAACAGTTCCACATCATCAATGCGGCTTCATCTTCAAAATGTTCATGGCTTCCAGCTGAAGCGAAGGTAAAAGAAGTGTAGATAAGCAATAGAGTCAGAAGTCCTTGATCAAGAGACTCGGTAGAGTCTCGCGCCAAGTACATTAAAAAAAATTTTTTTAAACGCCGCGCGTAGACTCACCGAGTCTATTTACCCGAACGGGAGCTATTCGCGGTGGTGGGGGTAATCAGAATCTCTGTTTTCTTCCATTTAGCGACCTCCATGGGTCTGGAGAATTATTATATTAGATTGTCGGTACGAAAAGCTTTCATTTGAGCCCTATTTCGATTGAATCCGTGCACGTAAAGATAAGATATGAGTAATTGAAATTGAAAGATCTGACAGGTCCGTTTCACTCGATCCTTTTTCGTCGTCGTCGTCTCCTCCGGACTTTGCCACGGCCTATGAGTATAAAAATCAGAGAAGAGCGGCGGTATCTAGTAGATAGACTACGCAGAGAGAAGAGAGAGTACCCTCAGTCAGTGGCTAGGTGGCGCCGTTGTCGAGATTGAATTCGGCAAATTTTTTCGCCTCTTTCTTTTATTATCCGATTGATGAGTCTTGCGCGAAGTATTTTCATTCATATATATCGACCACTCGATAGTCGGGACTCGGGACAACAGCGATCCGAGTACCTGGCATTGGCCGCCGGAATCACGAGTTAGATCGAATCGAGAATGTAGACAAGCCGCCATCTTTAAATGTAACAGATCGAGAATCGATTGACCGAAACTGCTAGCTGACAGTTTTTTTAACTTCCCGTTTCTCTGTTTTCAGAGGAGGAAGGAAGTTATTGTAATCACCCCGAAAATGAAAAGTTGAGTTTTCACTAGATCTCCACGTTTTCAGGTCCAGAGAATCATCTCCGATCATTTTCAAGTGGACGTCTGTGTGTGTGTATGTATGTACGTATGTATGTATGAATGTGTGCGTGTATGTACGTGGTCAAATTTTTGTCCGACGTATCTTGGTAACGGATCAACGGATTTCAATGAAATTCAGTACCATGTGGTTTGTGGGATCGCTGATCACGAATCTGAAGTCGGTTTTGCAAAATCTTCATTTGGCGTATTCGATATGCGGCAAAAAAAAAAAAAAACTGAAAACAATTGGATTTGGATGAAACTTGGTACTCGTAGGTTTTTTGGGTCACTGATCACGAATCTGAAGTCAGATTTGCGAAATTCAACAAGACGAATCCAATTTGCTAGGAAAAACACTAAAAACATTCGAAATCTTTCGGAAATTGGTACTCGAAGGTTTTTTGAATCGCTGATCAAGAATCTTAGGTCATTTTTGCGAGTTTCAAAACAGCTCATAATGAAACAAAAAACGGGAAGTTCGAATGCTGGCTCACGGTCAGCTCAAACCCGCTAGTTCTACGAATATTTCATTGTCGAAGTAAGTACCACGATTTTAATTGTTTATTGATAAGTTCGTATAGATGTATGTTATATTATTGAGCATTGGTTATAAATGTTATAATTACACATATATTTGTAGTTACAGTAAAACCTCAGTCCCTGTCCGCTCTCGGGACCGAACGCTTCAGTCCCTGTCCACGGAACAGCTGACTGTGGAGGGGAGCGCTCGGCCAATCACGATACAGATACAGTTAGACGGGGCGTGACAGCTGTGAGCAGCACCAATACGGCACCGAACGGCGGACAGGGACTGAAGCTAGGGATCAGACAGGGACTGAAGTTGGACAGGGACCGAGGGGACAGGGACTGAGGTTTTACTGTAATATCAAAAGCTAATAATGGATCATGAAACTCGATGAATTTTCAGAGATATATTATATGTAACTAGTTATCAAACAACTAGGGACTTCCGGTGTAACCAAGAGGCGAGTAGCACGCGTGAATACGAAGTGAGGCAGAAAATACGCACGAGTGAGAGACACGAGTGAAAGAAGGAGGGTGGAGATAAGGTGTTCGAGCCGATAGCCCGGTCGCTGTAAATGAGTGCTGTCTCTCTCTCACTCTCGCATGTTCTCTCTCCCGTCCTAGCCGGCCGTACCTGAGGTGGATCGAGTAGCTTCATGGTGCGGTCGGTGCGGAGCGGGGAGTTGCGTGAGAGGAGAGGGAGAAGCCTCACTTCTTGTCTCCTTATCAGTATGTCCGTTGACCCGTCCCTTTTTCGGTCATTAAGCATCACCGTTTCATATAACTTTGAACCGCGCATCCTGTAAATAAATCCTGTAAATAAACCCGTGATTTAGTAAAGTAACAGGTGCGTGTTTCTTTTTTTACTTTGTCCAGCATCCTGATCCGTGGTCGGTGTGTCCACACATATATCTGGCAGCGTTTATAACTTTCAGCCCGTTTATCCGTTTGCGGGGAAAGGCGTGAACATTTTTTGGTCCTTCGAGCCGGATCCACGCGATTACGGGATCAGTGCAGTGCTGTTAAAGCGCAGTAAATGCGGTCAACAACGATCGCTGTTCGCAAGTGAAACTGTGTTAAACAATCGTACGGGTGACCAGTGGTGTGCCGAGTCCCTTGGCTGTTAAGGACTTCCGGGACTCAAAAGTGCTGTGCATCGGGTGGACTTTTTCGTATGTGCACGCATCAGCCAAGAAGGATTAGCGGTCACCAGTCCGTAAGAAACTTTATCATTTCTAAATCCATTATTTGCTGCAAGTTCACACCCAGTTCGCTGTTGCTAACCGCGAACTCAAGCGGGTTGTTTTGATTTCGTATCGAGAGAGCGACAGTTCCGTCTGTGTGGGTGGACGTTCCGGTTCGATCCGACGCCGGGTAAATATTGATAAGTAGCTTCGTTTAAGCGGCTTCAAGCCATGGCTACAATCGAAGACCTCATGGAAGATCAAGAAGAGATAGCAGGCTGGATCGATCGATATTGGGTCAATACTCAGAAATTGGGTCAAGATAATCTCAGCGTCGCGGTTTTGGAGCGTCGTCTAGCCAAGCTGGACGAGTACTGGTCCGACTTTGTAGCCCGTCATCGGAAAATACGACGAAGCAAGGATGCATCAAACAGCGCGTACATTAAGAATGACGTATTTTCGAGTACCGAAGCGCGACATTTCGAGGTTTCGGTGCAATTGGTGACGGCCATACAGGCTTTGGCCCCAGGGCCCCCTCTTAGCGTCCCGGCACAGCAAGTGTTTTCGCCCGCGACTCAAAAACGAGTTCACCTACCGAAAATAGAATTGCCAAAGTTCGACGGTGATCTATTGAACTGGGAAAACTTCAAGGGACTTTTCAAAGCGCTCATTCACGAGGACACGGAGATCCCTAACGTCCTCAAGCTACAGTATTTGAAATCTAGCCTCAGCGGGGAGGCCGCGGACTTGTTGGCGAACGTTGCGATTACCGACGCGGGGTACGACGGTGCGTGGAAAGATCTCTTCAATACCTATGAGAACGAACATTTATTGCTCTTTAAATACATGCGAAACGTGGTCAACTGTCTTCCGGTGGTCAAACAGTCGGCTAGCGAGCTCAAACGACTTCTCACTACTGTAAGGCAGTCTAAACGCGCGTTCGAGGCTCTTAAACGACCTGTCCCTCACTGGAGTGACTGGTTCTTATTTCTGACGGTCGAAAAGCTTAATACCACGTCGAGAATTGATTGGCAAACTTCGCTGATCGACAGTCGAAAGATTCCAAGCTTTGAAACCTTAGTCGAGTTTATCGAAAACCGTATCCAAGCGTTGGAAGCCACATTCACCAAGGATTCTAGGGCTCAGACTTTGCCCAGCAAGGAACCAAACGGTGGAACGAAGAAGAAGTCGGCTGCATCGGTGTGCCACGTCGCTACGTCCGATAACAAGGGTAAGTCGACGCACAAGTGCCCGCTCTGCCAGCAGGGACACTCCTTAGGCTACTGTTTCAAGTTTAAAAAACTTGCTTTCTCTCAACGGAAGGAAGAGGCCAGAAAATTGGGAGCTTGCCTCAATTGCCTACACACTGACCATGAGATTAACAAATGCGCCTCAAAATTCAGGTGCACTGCATGTAACGGTAAGCACCATACCCTGTTACACAGTGCGATGACTGCTGGGGCAGATTCCGGTGCTCATTCTCTGTCGACTGGTGATACTGGGTCAACACCTGGAGACAACGTAGAGGCAGCTGCAACGGTCGACGTGGCTTGCCACACCGTTCAAACCCGACGCGTTGTTCTCCTAGCCACGGCTCGCGTGCAGCTGGAAGCACCGAGCGGAAGCCTCATTACAGTGCGTGCTCTGCTTGATACGGCTTCGGAATCGTCGTTTATCACTGAGTGGGCTGCACAAACTCTCCGACTGCCCAGACGAGATGTCTCTGTACCGATTTCCGGAGTACAGGGTGCCGCTACGGGGTCGGCTCGCAGCGAGGTGCAGCTTCACCTCCGCTCCATGCGGTCCCAGACCTTTTGCTTACCGCTGCATGCTTTGGTGCTGCGGACACTCAGCACCCCCTTGCCTTCATCCTTTATCGAGCAACAACCTTGGCCTCACCTCGCGGGATTAACGCTAGCGGATCCGGACTTTGCGAAACCCGCTCGCGTCGACGTCATTCTCGGAGCGGACGTCTGTGGAATGCTTTTCGAAAACGACCACAGACGAGGACCTCTCGGCACGCCGACTGCGCTGTTGACGGTGTTTGGATGGGTTCTACTCGGGTCTGTGCAGTCGGGGACCCCCATGGCCTCAGTTGCAGCCTTCCACTGCCAGACTCACGATTGTCAACATCCCAACCTTCAATCATTCTGGGAACTGGAGGAACTCAGTTCCACCAAGCCGCTGTCTCCCGACGACACGCACTGTCAACAGTTCTTTCAGGAGACTCATTCTCGAGGAACCGACGGCTTTGTAGTCAGGCTACCAATGAAAAACGACGACTCGGTTCTACTAGGGCCTTCCCGGCAGTCAGCCATGAAGTTGCTGCTCAACTTGGAACGCCGTTTGGCTAAAGACGCTTCGATGAAGAGCAAGTACGTGGACTTCATGCAGGAGTATCTCGCGCTGGGACACATGGAAGTGGTTCCGGACGAGGAACGCTTCAACCCCGACGCCTGCTACCTTCCTCATCATGCTGTGACGAAGCAGCATGACCCAACCGGCAAAATCCGCGTCGTTTTCAACGCGTCCTTCAAAACGCCTACTGGATTCTCGCTCAACGATCGCCTACTTTCCGGTCCCAAGCTGCAATCAGAGCTCTGGTTGGTGCTGACACGTTGGCGTCTTCTACGCATCGTATTTACGACCGACATAGTCAAGATGTTCCGTCAAATTCGTGTGCATCCTGCAGATGCCGACTATCAACGGATCTTGTGGCGACAGGATCAAGACGAACCCGTAAAGGACTACAAACTCACGACAGTCACCTACGGTACAGCCTGCGCTCCATATCTCGCCTTGCGTGTTCTGTTACAGCTCGCAGCGGACGAACGAGAAAGCTTTCCACTAGGTGCTCAGGCCATCGAGTCAAACTCGTACGTCGACGATATACTGGCCGGCGCGGATGACATTCCCCAGGCGATGGAAATGAAGCGGCAAGTAATTGGAGCGTTTGCAGCTGGAGGCTTTCCGTTGAGCAGATGGGCAGCGAACTGTCCCGAACTAGGTCCTCAGGCTGACGCGAGCGCTCGTCACTTTCAAGATGTTGAAGGTGTAAGCACGTTAGGGCTCACGTGGAGTCCGCTGGACGACATGTTCACGCTGAAGGTCGCGACGTTTATCACAACGACTACACCCTTGACGAAGCGTTCAGTCTTATCGGAAATCGCTCGTCTCTTTGACCCCTTAGGCTGGGTTGCTCCGGTCATCGTCACTGCAAAGATTATGATTCAGGATCTTTGGTTAGCTGGAATCGACTGGGATCAACCCCTACCCCACGAATTGTCCGACCGATGGCTACAATTTCGGGACAGTCTACCCGACCTTGAGGCTCTGAGAGTTCCACGCTGGGTGGGATTCCTCAATTCGGGTATCGCGTCAGTCCAATTGCTCGGGTTCGCGGACGCATCCCAACGCGCCTACGCCGCGACGGTTTATCTGCGCGTAACCGATTCGACCGGGGACGTTCACACGAATTTACTCGTCGCCAAAACCAAGGTCGCGCCGGTCAAAACTCAAACGGTACCCAGACTCGAACTTTGCGCGGCGGTACTGTTGGTTCGACTTTTAACCGCGATCCAACGCGGGCTGAACCTTGCGCAAGTGCCGTTACTCGCGTGGACAGACTCGCAAGTCGTTCTAGCCTGGATCCGCGGACACGCCTCTCAGTGGCCTACGTTCGTCGCTCACCGCGTTTCCGAAATTCAAACTACTCTTCCAGCGTCACGGTGGAGGTACCTCAGAACCAACCAAAACCCGGCAGATTTAGGAACCCGGGGAATCACGCCTCGCGAACTGATCGATGCGGAGTTGTGGTGGAAAGGTCCTGGATGGCTACTAGAGGACGAATCTTCATGGCCCTCGGTCATTTCAGAGGCTCAGGAGGAAGTAGATGGCGAGATCCAGACAACCACTGTTCTTCATGCTACACTCCAACTGGAGTTCTATGAGCTACTGCTTAAGTATTCCAACCTCTCTAAACTCATCCGCATCCTGGCTCTTTGGTACAGATACTTTCATAACATTACTCACAAAGATTCTAAACGAACCGGCTTCCTACTGGCGGAGGAACGAAGCCAAGGGTTGAAGTTCGCCGTAAAGGTGTCGCAAGGTGCTGCCTTTGGCAATGAACTTACAGCTCTCTCCAAGGGGAAGGCGATTCAACGCAGCTCCCTGTTGCTCCCACTATCGCCACTAGTCGACTCGGACGGACTGTTACGTCTGGGTGGACGTCTTCGAAACGCAGTCCTGTCGTATGACGAGAAGCACCCGTATGTGATCGCCAAGGCGTGCCCGCTCGCGACGTTATTGGTACGAGACGCTCACGCCGCTACTCTCCATGGTGGACCGGAGCTGACCCGAAGTCACCTCTCTCAGAGGTTCTGGATTTTGAGAGGAAGATCTCTGATTCGCTCGATCGTCCGAGAGTGCGTTACATGTGCCAGGTACAGCGGTCGTATCAGTCGGCAAATCATGGGACAACTACCTGCTGATCGGACCAAACCCGCCAGGCCGTTCCTGACGTCAGGTGTGGATTATGCAGGTCCAATCACGCTGCGGCCCTCGCGGGCGCGGGGTAACATCAGTACCAAGGGATACATTTGCCTTTTTGTGTGCCTTTCGACAAAAGCTATTCATTTAGAGGCCGTTTCGGACCTCACGTCTGCTTCGTTTGTTGCAGCCTTTCATCGCTTTACAGGAAGGCGAGGTCGCTGTGCACGTCTGCTAAGCGACAACGCCACAAACTTTCGTGGAGCGGACAAGGAGCTAAGATCATTGCTCCACGCTGCATCTGACTTTTACGTGGACGTTGCAAGAGATTTGGCAAGTGAGGGTACGTCTTGGCATTTCATACCCCCGTATTCACCCAACTTTGGTGGACTCTGGGAGGCAGGAGTGAAGTCTACCAAGCACCATCTTCGACGTGCCCTCGAGGAACGAACCCCTACGTACGAAGAACTGGCGACATTCCTGTGCCAGATCGAGGCGTGCCTCAACTCACGCCCTTTAACGCCGATAAGTAACGATCCAAGGGATCTCACTGCCCTGACCCCCGGTCACTTTCTCATCGGAGATCCGCTAACCTCTGTACCCGAACCTGGTCTTGATGAAACTAATCCTAACCTTGTAACTCGTTGGCGACAGGTCTCTCAAATGCGCGATCATTTCTGGCGGAGGTGGTCCCGAGAATATTTGACCCACCTTCAACAACTTCCTACCTGGAAGCAAGAGCGCGAGAACCTACAAGTTGGGACTCTGGTTCTGATCAAGGACGATCTATTACCCCCAGCAAGGTGGTCCATGGGTCGCATCATCGAGGTTCACCCAGGACCGGACAAATTCGTCAGGGTTGTGACGCTACGCACCAACAGGGGAACTACAACTAGGGCAATTTCAAAAATTTGCCCGCTCCCGATCAAGGCCGCTCAAGAGACTTGACCGACCTACCCACCTATGTTTCTGATTTACTACTCATTTACCAATATCCATAAAATATCACTGTTCGTTCACGGCGGGCGGCTAGCCTGGCCAAGTATTCTTGGTGTATAAAATTTTTGTATTTGCTTATTTCGTCGCATGACGAGGCGGGCGGCATGTTCGAGCCGATAGCCCGGTCGCTGTAAATGAGTGCTGTCTCTCTCTCACTCTCGCATGTTCTCTCTCCCGTCCTAGCCGGCCGTACCTGAGGTGGATCGAGTAGCTTCATGGTGCGGTCGGTGCGGAGCGGGGAGTTGCGTGAGAGGAGAGGGAGAAGCCTCACTTCTTGTCTCCTTATCAGTATGTCCGTTGACCCGTCCCTTTTTCGGTCATTAAGCATCACCGTTTCATATAACTTTGAACCGCGCATCCTGTAAATAAATCCTGTAAATAAACCCGTGATTTAGTAAAGTAACAGGTGCGTGTTTCTTTTTTTACTTTGTCCAGCATCCTGATCCGTGGTCGGTGTGTCCACACATATATCTGGCAGCGTTTATAACTTTCAGCCCGTTTATCCGTTTGCGGGGAAAGGCGTGAACATAAGGGAAGAAAGAAAAGTGAGTGAGGGTAAAACCGGGAAAGTGAAAGGGAAGAATAAGGACAGGAAGGACAGGGTGAAAAGTGGAAGAGACAGGCGAGGTTAGGGTGGAAGAGTTAAGAGCGCAGGCGCGAAAGTGGCAGAGATAGAGACTGCGCTAGTCAGGCTAGCCTGGACGGAGCACGGCATGCCGGGTAAGTCGGGAGTAGTGGCGGTAAAATTGAAGGGGCCGAGCGCGGCAGTGAAGGGACAAGTAGCGAGTGGGAACCGGCTGGTAGAGGGGAAAGGAGTGGTGGGGCGCCCGACCAAGGCGCGAATATTTGAAAAGGTCGGAGCTCGGATATCGCCAGCGCTAGGGAAATACCTAGAGGACAGCAGAGGGGAGACAGGCGAGAAGGCAGAGGAAAAAAAGGAGGAAATGGAAACGGAGAGGGGGGGCGACACAGGAGGAGGAGAATGGGAGGAAGATGAGGCAGGAGAGGAGAAAGAGACGAGGAAGAGAAAAAGATTAGGGAGCAGGTCACCAAGAGGGAAGGCGGGGGGAGAGAACAAAATGTTGGAAACGTTGCTGGAAGCATACAGCAAGGGACAGGCGGTGACGGAGGCGAGCCTGAAAGAATTGAACAGGAACATGGAGACGGTGGCGGAAGGAAACAAGGAAACAAGAGAGGAGGTGAGAGAGCTGGCGAAAAATCTGGAACAAAAGAGCGAGGACTGGAAGAAAGAAAGGGCAGTACTGAACGAGAAAATAAGGAAGATGGAGAAAGAGAGAGAAGAATGGACGGAGAGGGAAAGCAAAGCAAGAAGAGAGTGGGAGAAAAGGATGGAGGAAAAACTGGAAACCGAGAGGAACAAGCTCGAGGAAAGAGAGAAAAAGAAGGATGAGACGAGAAACGTGTGGGAGAAAAGGATTGAGGAGAGAGCGGAGGCAGGAGGGGTTGCAGCGGAGCCGAAGAAGTTAAAAGAGGTGGAGGAAAGATTAAAGTCGATAGAGGAGGAGAGCGAGAAAAAAGAAAAAGCGAGGACGAAAAGGAATGTGGTAGTGAGGGGGCAGGAAATAGAAGAAGCAGAAGATAGAAAAGGGGCAGCTATTAACGCAATAGAAATAGCGGCAGGAGGGAAAGTGGGGATAGAAGAAGTAGAGACTATCAGAGTAGGAAGGAGGGGAGTGATAGTAATTATCAAAATCAGGACATGGGAGGAGAAACGAAGAATCATGGGGGGGAAGAAAAACCTGGGAAGAAGAAAGATATACATCGACGATGACCTGACCTGGAACGAGAGAAGGGTGCAGAGTGCGATCTGGGAGAGGGCAAGGGAGTGGAAGCAGATGGGGCACACGACGAAAGTGGGCTACCGGAAGCTAAAGATAAACAATGTAGTAATGAGATGGGACGACGAGCGGGGGCACTTGGTGAGCGTGACGGAGGAGGGGGAGACCGAATAGGACAGGCAGGGGGACCGGGGGGAGGGACTTGCTTCGACCGGCAATGCAAACGGACGCATATCAGATCGCTCTCCGATTCTTTGCCTACCTACGGCAGTAAAGAACAGTTTCCAACCAAAAAAACTAGTCAAAGTGCACCCTCAAGGGTACTACCTCGTGTGAAAGTGAAAACCTCGACTAAAAACATCAAAACAAAACCACAAATCGAAATTAACAAAAACCGGCGTACGGCGTGGAGCCCCACCATTTTCCAAAATGGACGACTCCACTGCCAAAAGAAAATTTCAAAGCGAGTCTCAAGATACAACAAGGTCCCCAACCACCAGCCAAGGCGAAACAGCTAAGATCCAACGTACGACAACCAGCCACTCGGAAGTCGATAAAATATACCGCAAAAGCCTGAAAGAACTCGGCGGTACTGCGCCCCACCACAATGTTAAGCCAAACCTGACTTCTGCGAGGCATACCAACAGCCAAAATACAGACAGCGCACCTACCGACTCAGCTAACCCAACCGACTCAGATTGGCAAACCCCACACAAACCGGTCAAACAACCGACACACCACCAAACGCCATCTAGCGCAGAGAGCCCCAACCCCTTTGAGGCCCTTAACGACGATAATGAAAACATGGAGGCAACTGACACTCTGCAGACAGACGAACCAGACCACACATACGCTACTCAACCGCAACCACCGAAGGGAAAACCACCACCGATACACATTCAAGGCCAACAAATTACCACCACGATCAAGTTACTGCTACTCGCCAAAATAGACAAGAAGGGTTTTACCATTAAAGAAACGGGCGAGAACACGTCAACCGTAACAGCATCCACACACACCGACCACACTAACATCTGTAAAGTATTATCTAACCAAGCAACACAATATTACACATACACACCAAAACACGCGAAACCAAAATCGCTCATACTCAAAGGAGTCAGAGGCTCCTTCACAGAAGAAGAAGTACTAACTGAATTGAGAGATTTAAATATCCCTAACTGCTCGATAACAAAAGTTTTAAAATTCCAATACAACAAGGCGGTCCCAAACAAATTCCACTTCCTGGTACAATTCACAAACAATTCAAAACTCGCCGAAATCTTCAAAATCAAATCTCTGCTTTATCAAATCATCCACTGGGAGCACCTGAAAAAAACCAAAATCTTCCAGTGTCGTAGATGTCAGCGCATCGGACACGCCAGCAGCAACTGCAACCTCAGCCCACGATGCGTGAGATGCTCCCTATCTCACGCACAGGGTGAATGTAAAATCGCACCTGATGCGGGATTCGAAAACCTTAAATGTGCGAACTGTGGACAAGCAGGCCACCCTGCTTCCTACAGAGGCTGCCCTTTCTTAAAGATTGCTGCAAACCTACATAAGCAGAACAAAAAAGCAGAACCCCTGGCTAACAACAGCACGCCCCATCCCAGAACATTCACCAGCAAAACTATCACTGATGGAGTATCATACACGCAAGCACTCACTGCATCCACTACGCACACCCAGGTAAACACACATCCCGCGAACACACACATAAACAGCACACCAACACACACCAACACAAACCCCACTTACTGTCCCGAACCAGACCCCTCATGGGGCAAAGATCTCAAAGCCGAAATTAGCGCAATAATTGCCAGTCAAATAGCAACACAAATTGCATTACAATTTTCCAAAATCAACGAAAAGATTGAAGAAAACGCCAAACGACTCGACGTACTATACAGCCTAATAACCACGGAATGACTTCTTCACATACAGCTAACGGACCCGACGCAAGCGACACACCCTCAGACATCCCGACTGAACTTAAACTAGCAGCCATCAACGTAAACTCCATAATATCTAACAATAAACGCTACGATCTTCAATGCTTTCTATCAGAACACAAACACGACATCATCCTACTATCCGAAACTAAATTAAACCATACTCACAAAATCTCATTCGACAGCCACGACATCATTAGAACAGACAGACCCGGAGCCCTCCAAGGCGGAGGCACAGCAATCCTTATACGCAAGAACATAGCATACCAAACAATATCATTCCCTAGCTCCGAAAAAAACGAAATACTAGAATTCACCATAATTAAACTCACTGACATAAAACCAAAGAATTTTTACATAATCAGCATATACGCCACAAACGACAACAGAAAACTTTTCATAGATGAACTGAACCAATTATTCACAGACCTCAAATTAGACAACCCCAACAACTACACTCCCGACAAAAATTAACGGGCCACCCCTTTTTTCTCGAAATATTGCCTTTTTTCAAAGTTCTATAACTTCGCGAAAAATGTGACTAGACGGACGTTTCAAAACGCATTTTGAAGCTTGAAATGTCAGCTTCAAAATGCGGTTTTGACATTGTGTCTACGGATGACCAGACCGAAGTTATGTCAGTTTAAAGCAACCAGTGACGAATTCGTAAACCGAACTCCAACTTTCAGATGCTGTACCGGACGGGAGAATTTTTTTTTCGAATTTCTAAAATGAACGATTTCAAGGTTTGGATTTCCTCTTCAAATTCCGTTTTTAACTTTTGCTCTACGATTTTTCTCCGTCGAGTTACAAGGCATTGAACGAAAAAGCGTCCGTAAAAGTTTGACCTAACGTAACAGGCGAACGAATTATCGTAGGAGGATTGTTAAAAAGCCATTTTGAAGCTTAAAACGTCCTCTTTCCACATCAATACTGCGACATTGCATGTAATGTCTTTTTGAAGTCCAGCTCCTACACGAAGATGACCCTGTAAATCCATAAATAAAAATTTGAAGTTCAACTTCACACAGGCAGCCTAATAATGGCAATCCGGGTGGCCCCTGTTACCATCTCGAAGATGAAAGTGTCCTCTTCAAATTCCGTTTTTAACATTTGCTCTACGATCATTTTTCGCCGAGATATTCGATTTCAAAGACAATCAAGCGTTCACCAAGTCTACCTCCGGCATCAGCATTACCCAAGATGTACCACGAGGAGGTTGCACGGTAGGATTTACATCTCGAGTCCGTTTGTGGATTGATTGATATGATTATGAAAAGCAAATAAGAAATCAATTTTTTTAGAACATTCTGCAACTGATTCGATTTCAAGTTGAATACTTTCACACGTGTACCGCCGACCCTATTAAACCTAATTTATGCCATTCTTTTTTTAATGCTCTCCGACAATGCGTTCTTCTTGCCCATTTTATTTCGTTTTTCACGTCGCTCGCCCTGTGCCGGTTCACATTTGTTTTCCTCCGCGGTCTATGTCGATTTTCATCTGTTCTTCATCGCGCTCAACGCCGATTCGCATTTGTTTTCCTCCGCGGCCTATGTCGATTTTCATCTGTTCTTCATCGCGCTCAACGCCGATTCGCATTTGTTTTCCTCCGCGGCGTATGTCGATTTTCATCTGTTCTTCATCGCGCTCTACGCCGATTCGCATTTGTTTTCCTCCGCGGCCTATGTAGATTTTCGTCTGTTTTTCATCGCGCTCTATGCCGACTTTCTTCTGTTTGTACTGGACGCTTGGTTATTCAAATAAAGTACGCTAGAACCTTTTGTTGTACAATATCTTGACGCCATGCCGCGGCAATACCTAACAGAGATGCAAGTTATGCGTATCGTAACTCTCCTCGAGGAAGGAAGATCTCAGCGTTCCGTAGCTACCGAAATGGGAGTGAGCCGATCAGTAATTCAAAGAGCTTGGAGCCGCTATCTCCAAACTGGTGAATTCGGCAGACTACGTGGCCAAGGTCGACCACGGATAACAACTGCTAGACAGGACAGGGCTATCGTGAGAAACGTTTTGAACCGGCGATTTATGACAGCAGGAGAAGCTCGAGATGAACTCCCGCGGCACAACGACCGACGGATTTCTGTGTCAACTGTCAAAAACAGATTGAAGGAAGTTGGATTGCGAGCGAGCAGACCTGTCCGAGCACCTTTTCTTACCAATCAACATCGCCGTGCTCGCTTAGAATATGCTCGGAGATACGTGACGTGGCGTCAACGGCAATGGAATCGGGTATGTTTCACCGACGAATCGCGATTTTGCTTATACGGAAATGATGGGCGCAGACGTGTATGGCGTCGAAGGGGAGAACGATATCTCCAAGATTGTTTCAATCCCGTCCATCCGTACGGCGGCGGATCAGTAATGGTTTGGGGTGGCATTTCGATGACTGGCCGCACTGAACTCGTCGTAATTCCACCACCGGGAATGAACGCACAGCGATACATCGACGAGGTTCTAACACCTCATATTCTGCCGCTACGTGACCACCAAGGAAGAAGTTTTGTAATGATGCAAGATAACGCGAGACCGCACACTGCGAGGATCACCCAGCAGTTCTTCCAGCAAAACAACATCCAGCTTCTAAAACACCCAGCTGTGAGCCCAGATCTCAACCCAATTGAACATGTATGGGACATGGCTGGACGAAGGCTACGAAGGCGTCGTATCCAGCCTTCAAACCTGGCTGAACTACGCACCGCACTCCGAGAAATTTGGTGGGAAATACCACAGGAGTTGATAAGAAAATGCATCAATATGCGAAGACGATGCCGCGAGGTATTGATGCAAAGAGGGGGCAACACGCGCTATTAATCTGCGTCGAGATCACTACAGTGTGAAGAGGGTTTGGAGTCACTTACATACCACGGAAGTGACGAGCCGTGGGGTCCTAATCTTCACCTGTAAACATTATCTACAGTACAGGCACACATGCACACACATCCATTCAGCAATTCATACACAGACACACGAGATGTAAATCCTACCGTGCAACCTCCTCGTGGTACATCTTGGGTAATGCTGATGCCGGAGGTAGACTTGGTGAACGCTTGATTGTCTTTGAAATCGAATATCTCGGCGAAAAATGATCGTAGAGCAAATGTTAAAAACCGAATTTGAAGAGGACACTTTCATCTTCGAGATGGTAACAGGGGCCACCCGGATTGCCATTATTAGGCTGCCTGTGTGAAGTTGAACTTCAAATTTTTATTTATGGATTTACAGGGTCATCTTCGTGTAGGAGCTGGACTTCAAAAAGACATTACATGCAATGTCGCAGTATTGATGTGGAAAGAGGACGTTTTAAGCTTCAAAATGGCTTTTTAACAATCCTCCTACGATAATTCGTTCGCCTGTTACGTTAGGTCAAACTTTTACGGACGCTTTTTCGTTCAATGCCTTGTAACTCGACGGAGAAAAATCGTAGAGCAAAAGTTAAAAACGGAATTTGAAGAGGAAATCCAAACCTTGAAATCGTTCATTTTAGAAATTCGAAAAAAAAATTCTCCCGTCCGGTACAGCATCTGAAAGTTGGAGTTCGGTTTACGAATTCGTCACTGGTTGCTTTAAACTGACATAACTTCGGTCTGGTCATCCGTAGACACAATGTCAAAACCGCATTTTGAAGCTGACATTTCAAGCTTCAAAATGCGTTTTGAAACGTCCGTCTAGTCACATTTTTCGCGAAGTTATAGAACTTTGAAAAAAGGCAATATTTCGAGAAAAAAGGGGTGGCCCGTTAATTTTTGTCGGGAGTGTATTACTTAATGGCAGGAGATTTTAACACACGACACAAAGACTGGGGTGACCGTAGCACCAACCAAAGGGGCCGATACTTCAAAAAATGGGAAAAAAACCACGACACTACATACAGAATTACCACTCACACACCAACAGAACCAACTTTCGTCCCAGCAAACACACTACTTGACATATGCCTAACAGACGAACGAATCAAAATAAAGAACAAAGAAAATAACAAAATCACTACCCTGATCTACGATAGTGACCATAAAGCTCTAAACATCACGATCTCCATCCCAGAAACACTCAATCCACCCTCAATCAACAACATCAACAAAACACACTCCCTGAACTACAAATCCACAAAATGGAAAAAATTCCAAAAAACACTAGATGACAAATTCACTGACACAATCCCAACAGACCGCAATCTAACCACATCCGAAATTGAAAACTACCTCACAGAACTCAGCACAGCTATACTCAAAACAATAGACTCAACAGTACCTAAAATCACCCCGAAAACGTCGGTATTAAAATACATTACCCCGAACATCAAAAGATTACAAGCCCAAAAGACCACACTACTTAACAAATTCCATAGATTACAGAAAACAGACCCCACACAAAGAAAAGCAGACACAAGAAAAACCAAAACAGAACTAACAGAACTAAAAGACACCCTGAGGAAAGAATTCAAAACCGCAATAACTCGATACTGGAACGCACACCTAAGACAAATTAACCACAGACATACAGACTCATTCTTCCCCAAAATTAATAGACTTCTGAGACCTAAAGAGACACTCAAAATCCACACCCTAGCAGTTGACCAAAACAATGATAAAATCCTCCAAAGGAGCAAGTGCAACACCACGACAACCCACAGAAACGGAAACAAACTTCTTTTCACCGACCCGACAGACAAACTGAACATCATTGGTGCACACTATGAAGAAATCAACTCGCCCAAGCCCTACACTGCACCGAAACGATTGAAAGAAATAATTGACAAAAAAGCCAATCTTTACAAAGACGAACACACCCAACTCAGAAACACAGCAACAGCCTACACACAATTTAATCCCAACAACCCCGCAAGCAACCCCACACCAGCACCCACAGAAGATAACTTCTTCTGTACCCCATCCCAAGTGGACAAAATTTTTTCCAAACTACCAAACAAATCATCTACCGGACTAGACAACATCCCACCCATAGTACTGAAACACCTGACCCCTAAACTGATAAACGCATACACAATTATCTTCAATAACGCCTTGAACCTATATTACTTTCCGCTGCAATGGAAATGCGCGAAAATATTACCAATACACAAAAAAGGGAAAGACCCCTCAATCCCCACAAATTACAGGCCAATCAGTCTCACCCCAGCAATAAGCAAAGTATACGAATCAATAATCAACAATCTGATATTTCAAGCTTGCGAAGAAAGAGGAGTAATCCCTAAAAACCAATACGGATTCAGGCCACACCACTCCACTACACATGCTATCCATAAACTCCTTTCAGACCTCAACTACTACATACACCATAACTTCCATGTAGGAGCAATCCTCATAGATCTTGAAAAAGCTTTCGATTCAGTGTGGTTAAACGGATTATTATTCAAACTCCACAATAAACTCTTCCCAAGCTGGCTCATCCACATCATATGGGATATGATCTCCCAAAAATCGTTTTTAACGTGGGATGGAAGACACACCTCATCAGAAAAGTTTACAATCCAAGAAGGCCTACAGCAAGGAACAGTTAACTCACCCATCTTATTCAATATTTTCACGGCCGACATTCTAAACTCCTTCGACTTGAACTCAGAAGACAACCACACTCACTCAATAGCATATGCAGATGACTTGATCGTATACTCAGACGGGAAACGAATCATACAAACACAAGAAACACTTACCACCCTAACCGAAAAAATCAACAAGTACTACACCACTTGGTGTCTCAAAATAAACCCAGACAAATGTGAGTCCATAATCTTTAGAGGTTTTACTAAAAATTACTCAAACAAAAACCTAAAGGATCTGAAAAATTTCCAAATTATAACACACAAACCAGGCACACAAGATCAAGTACAAATACCACACAAAAAAACTGTTAAATACTTAGGTTATCACATAGACCACTTGATAAGAGGCAACTTACACCACACAACACAACTGGACAAAGCCAAAAAAGCTCTCAAAGCTAACAGCAGACTATTTCACTGCTCCCACCTAGAACCTAAAGCCAAAATCATATGCTACCAACTACTCATAAGATCGATACTCACATATGCCGCACCAATACTCTGGAACATAGGGGCCTCACTAATGGAGCAATTCAGAATGTTCGAACGAGCATGTTTACGCATATGCCTCAGGAACTATAGATCATTGCACTCGGACTTCAGACATATGACTAGCAACAGAACAATCTACCAACTAGCAGACATACCTAGACTAGACTCATTCATACTTAACCTAACAAGAGACTATTTTAGCAAACTCGCCACGTCAACTAACCGCACCATAAAATCACTCGCGATAACAGACCCACCTACGATTACAGACATGAACAGAACAGGATACCTACAGCCACAAGCATTCACATACTTCGACAACCACGGATGCATACAAGACGCAAAAAACATCCCCATTATCTATCATTGGCGAAGAAATAGAGCCAATAAGCGCATTGCGATGACAGGAACTGAGGACATAACAGACACACACAAATTCGCCTACTCAACAGCACTCCCGAACAGAGACATTGACAATTTTCAAAGACTTGACCACAAAAAATACTGGTGGACAAACATCAACTCCACACACCATCGCACCCTACAAGCTAGACGTACCGAAATAAGAAGGCGCTCATTCGCTAATTAAACACACACACACACACACACACCCAATCACACTATCACACATCACAAAAACAAACAAAATGTATATATTGTAAATTTTGTAAATATTTTAATTTTAATTTTAATTTTAATCTTAATTTTAAGACCTAGATATAAGCATCCCCACCCCCAAATTCCAGAAGCAGTGGTTTACCTCAAGAAGCCTCCTGAGTTTTTCCCACCTAGCAACAAAAACCCACATCAGTACAAAGCACCCACGAACTGCTTTATAATCCACCCAAATCCTAATTCTAGAGAACACCGCATCTCGCAACCCAGTAAGAAGGAGAGTGCCTAATACATAAGCCCCCCGTCTCAAAAAATTGTATCACGCCAAGGTTCTTTTTAAGTTCATTTGTACCTACCATAAGAAATATCCTGTATGCCATTAAACGAATAAAACTTCTTTAAAAAAAAAAAAAAAAGGGGACCGGGGGGAGCAGAGACGGAGAGTGAAGGAATAAAGGTCTTATTCTGGAATGTGGCGGGCTGCAGGGGAAAAGATGAGGAATTTTGGGAGTACCTGGAGAGATTCGACGTAATAGGATTAACAGAAACTTGGATAGAGGGGAAAGACTGGGAGGGGTGGGAGAGAAAACTGCCGAAGGGGTGGGAATGGAAAAACCAAGCTGCAACGAGGGAAATGAGAAAAGGAAGAGCGAAAGGGGGAATACTGACGGGAGTGAGAGGGGAATTGAAGGGGCAGGAAACTGAAGAGGCAGAGGTGGAGGGGATCCAAGTGAGGAAAGTAAAAGTGAACAACGAACAGTGGGACATAGTGACGGTATACAATAGAGGGGGGGAAAAGGACCTCTTAAAAGAAATAGTGAGACTGAGGAATGACGAAAAAGAGGAGAGAAAGATGGTAGTAGGGGGGGACTTCAACGCGAGAATAGGAGAGGAGGGAGGGAGAGGGAGGGGTACAGATGGGGGGAAGGAGGAGCAAAGAGGAGCGAAGGATAAAACAAAGAACGCGGAAGGGAATGCGCTACTGGAGATAGCGGGGGAAAGAGGGTGGACGGTACTGAACGGAAACCTGCCAGGGGATGAGAGAGGGGAATTCACATACGTGAAAGGGACACAGAAAACAACAATCGACTTCGCGTGGGTGAACGAGAAAACATGGGAGGATGTGAGAAATTTCAGGGTGGAAGCGAGGACAGAGTCGGACCACCAACCGATAAAGGTGGAGATAAAGGGAGGGGCAAAAAGAGAGAAGACGAGAAAAAAGAAGAGGAAGGTGCAGGTATGGGGGGGAAGAGCGATAGAAAATTTCAAGGAGAAAATAAGAGGAATAAAATGGGAAGGAGTGACGCTGGAAGAGGAATGGAAAGAACTAAAGGGGAAAATAGAAGAAGCGACGACAACAAGGAAGAGCAAAAAGGAATGGAAGATCGGAAAGAATGCATGGTGGGACGAGGAGTGCAGAAGGGGGAAAGAAGAGGTAAGAAGGACGTGGAGGAGAGCCAGGGATAGCGGGAACACAGCAGACATGGAACGGTACAGGAACACTAGGAAAAACTATAAGGATACGTGTGAGAGGAAGAGAACAGAGTGGAAGGAGGAAGAGGAGAGGAAAATAGAACAAATCAGAACGGAGACGGAAGCGTGGGAATACGTGAACAAGCAGAGAAGGAAAGGAGCCGGGATAAGCGATAAGATCAAGGAAGAAACATGGGTGGAATTTTTCATGGAAAGCCTGGGAGGGACCAGGAGGAGGGAGGGAGAACGGGAGAGAGGGGAAAGAAGAGAGGGGATAAGACGCAGCACGGTGACGGAAGCAGAAGTATTGGAACAAATAGACAGGCTGAAGAAGAAGAAGGCACCAGGGAGGGATGGAATCAAGAACGAAGCGTGGATATACGGCAGAGAAATACTGGGGAAAAAGCTGCACAGGGTGGTGAAGGGAATTTGGGAGGGAAAGGGATACCCAGAGGACTGGAGAGACGGTATCATAGTCCCGATACACAAGAAAGGGAGTCTGGAGGAAGTAAGGAACTACAGGGGAGTTACACTCACATGCACGGCGTACAAGGTGTACACGGCGTTATTAAACAAGAGGATAATGAAGGAAATGGAGGAGAAAGGAAAGTTCGGAGAAACACAGGCGGGGTTCAGGAAGGGAAGGGGAACGCTAGAT